>KV749727.1:1366-29361 GCA_001692915.1 Glonium stellatum
ATAGTATAGGTCCCTTGGGCAACTCAATCAACACCTTTTACTCGGACTCCTTTACAACAGGCTTTATTCATCTGAAAAAGAGTTTTCTGTACGTGAAGCAATTCTTAATACTCTAATCTAGATAGTGCCCTGCTGGGATCCCATAACTCCCGCAAGGCATTTTCCGCCTGTATCGAAGAACATAACAGGCTCTTCTCCCAACCATTGCGAGTCGGGCTGGTGTAGTGGAAGCTCCAAACCAACTGTCTGCTTAGTGACAAAAAGACCCCGACCTGTTATGAATTCAGCAGAAGCTTTCGGTAGTCTCGTTCCCTATTGCCCCGACAGCTCCAAGGCGCTCTGAACTTACTGTGTAAATCCTCATCCGCGCACGCCACAAGCAACGCGGTGGCAACCTCTTTTTGGGAGTTAATCGGCAAGCCACCCATATTTCCCTTACTTCGCTACCAAAACCCGTTTCTAAGTCTACAATGAGCTTAGCAAATACGCCTAATAGAACCTAAAAAGTACCAGTCATCTAGGTGCCACCTTTACTTCGTATTAATCAACCTTCCACATTATCTTAATAGCATAAGGGGCCCTAATTCACCAAATCGACTCTGACATTTTGTGCTTTGGAAATTGATGCTAAGGAGCGAGCCAACCCAAGAACCTGTAATTTTTGCCAATTTTTACCATGGTTCTTTCCTAGCACGAGTAACAAAACTCACAGTATGTTTAGCCGCACTATAAATCACTATAGGCGCTATCCAAAATATCTTAAAAATAATTCCTACTAAAGACATAAGGAATCTGCTCAAGTACTCACGAAGCGGTGGAGCCGGTTAGGACAAGTGATCCCCCTGGAACTTTGTTTTTCGCGAAGCAATGAAACACCAATTTAGCAGCTAGGGATAAGAATCAGTTTAATGCTGGAGCGAGTGGTTTTTGATATTTTTTACTTCTCCCAGCTTTACTAACGTTAACATCCATGACCTTGAAGCTTGGTTCTACCAACCTGTCATTCTCGTCTAGGTTGTCATCAGGGAGAAACCCTTCTTTCTCCGGTATACCAACATTAGCGCACACGCAATCAGTTGATCTAAACTTCTCCGTTGCTACCTCAAAGAGATCCAGTAGGGAAGACTAGCTTGTCACATCAGTTTTATGAAACATTCTGACCTGCGGAAAGTGGTAAGAATGGTGTATGGAAAAACTAAGAGCTTATTGATGTGGTCTCTTACTCTCCAAATTGTTTTGGAGGGGTCTCTCTCGCTACGTCATCAAGGTCTTAAATTACTGTATAGCACTATGAGCTGTATAGATTAAGCTTTCATTAAAAAGATAGTAATAGAATGGCTCTTCTAACCGCTTTTCTCCACTTTCTCCCTTTTCATATCTTCGATGACTTTTTCAGCCACTTTAAAACCTTCTATTCCAGAAGGCATTCCACAATAAATCGCCGCCTGCAACAACGTCTCCCTAATCTCAACTTCACTCGCCCCATTGTTCACCGCACCTCTCACATGGACTCCCAACTCGGTTGATCTATTCAGAGCACATAGCATCGCGATATTTAGTAGGCTCCGCTGTTTTCTTTCCAATCCAGGTCTAGACCAAACAGAGCCCCAGCATGCTTCTGTGACTAGTTCTTGCATCGGCCGCGCAAAATTGGAGGAGCCGTTGGCGAGGGAGCGGTCGACATAATCTTTCCCAGCAACCTCATAGCGGATTTTAAGGCCCTCGTCGAAGAGGGTCTTGTGCGCGTCTGTGACTTCTTTCGAGAAGGCCATTATCGCAAGAAGTATGACTTAAGGAGACTAGAAATTCTAGAAATAGACGACCAGTTCTGGTTTGTTGCGCCCACGAGACCTGCGAATGGCTTTACTTATCCCGGTTGCGCTTCGAAGAGTTGATGGCTGCTTCTGAAGCTTGGTGGCTTGCGAGTGCATCGAGGGCTTTGGTGCCCCTCCTTATGAGCATAGACCAGGTGGGGTGCATTAATGACGCTCCCCTTGCACAGACGATCCCAGCCATCTCCCCACCACCAAGCAGCCACCATGTGGGGTATCGAAACTGCGACGGCAAACCATCACGGTACTCCTAATACCGTGTGGATAGCTCAAGACAGACGCCTACAGCAGATCCAAAATGTATTGGGTTTACGCTGAAATATCTGCCTGATAATAAGTGGCCCAGCGGGCCTAATGAATCCTCTGCCTCGCTTTCGTTTAATTTCATTCTTCGAATCAGCACATATTACACTTAATAACTGATCTTTAACTAGGCTATTATTGCAGTCTAGAGTGCACGTTTTTAGTCGGCGGATAATTGACATAGCTAGACGGACTTTTAAGCAGCAGCAAATAGCCCAAAAATCCCAGCAACAAGAATTCCGCCCATAAGCACACCGCCCGCCTTGAAACATGTCCCAGCCAGGAGCCAAGCCTGTTGCCATTATCACTGGCGCTGCCTCTGGTATCGGTCTCGCTGTAACGCAGCATCTACTCTCGAAAAACTACCGCGTCGTACTCGCCGATGTGAACGCGAAACAAGGCGAACTGGTCGCTGGATCTCTAGGCCCGGACGCACGCTTCATTCACACCGATGTCTCGTCTTATGCCTCACAAGCTACGCTTTTCTCGACCGCTTTCGCATGGCACGGTCGCCTCGACGTCGCAGCCCTCAATGCGGGCATTGATGATCGTCAGAGCCTCTACGAAATGCAAGAGGAGTTGGACGCGGACGGGATTCCAAAGCCGCTAAACCTGAAAACGATAGATGTGAATTTGAATGCCGTGATTCAGGGGTTGTGGCTGTTTAAGTACTACGCGAGAAAGAATGAGAAGCCTGGCGGGAAGGTGGTGATTACATCGAGTGCTGCAGGATTGTAGTATGTCCTCCCTTCCTAAGTTGTGCTTCTACGAGTTCGACGGTGGGAACCAATTGGCGAAAAATTACCTTAACTTAACAATTGAATAGTGCAATGACGACAAACCCCCAGTACACTGCCTCGAAGTATGGTCTCATAGGGCTTACTCGAGCTAGCGGTCCGGTCTTTGTCAAGGAATACATCACCGTAAATTGCATATGTCCAGCCTTCCTAGCGACAAACCTGTGCCCAAAGCAGCTCTTAGATAAATTTCCGAAGGAACATATAACCCCCATGAGTACGGTGCTGAAAGCTTTTGATACCTTCTTGGGAGATGATAAGATGACGGGCCAATCTGTAGAACTTAGTTTAGGTAAACTGTATTTTCGACAGCAGCCCGAGTGGGCGAATGAGAGTCAACGATGGCTGGGCGAGGATTCTGACGGATTTTGGGAGGAAGCGTATGAGAGTGTACCTGTTAGAGATGGAGTGTAGAATGCATAGGTTACACATCTTTTCGGATTCATTTTTCCTTCAGCGGCGACGCTTTTAGTGTGTATATGATATCTAGAGAAACACAAAGGGTTCTTTAAACCGACTGAGTTTGATCTAGATAGTGTCAAACACTGTGCAGGACATTAACTATTTCAGTAAGACACCGACCTTAAATAGAGCCATTTCTCCTCCGCTTGGGTAGAGGCCCTTTGAATGGCATGTGCATATAGCGGTGAACGGACAGTAATTTCACATTTAAAAGCCTTCAGAATACTCAGAAGCCCTTGAAACATGGCTTACTCTACCTCAGCTATTTCTCTCTAACCCTTATAGATAGGAGACAGCTGAGAAAATGTAGATGAAGTACAGAAGAGGTTGATTCTATAGGCTGAATAGGTCACGGCGAGAGATTTGGCACGATGGAGGTTACTGAACAGACGTGGGATTTTATCGGTGGCACAGTTCGTGGCTTACGCACTCACTAGCTCTCATTGCAAGACAAACTTCCTCGTCGCGCTTCTCCCCAGGAACGAAATCAATTTTACCATGAAACATTTATTCCATGATCTAAAACCCCTTCTTGTGTTTCTTAATAAGATAATTTCGTGCCCCGAACTTGCGTCTGATCGAAAACACGCCCAGAATTATTCATCGCCCTTGGATAAAAGCCACCCAAGCTGCTCCAAGTCCATCCAACCCAACCTTTTCCGCAAGGCTGTATACTGTATCCTTCCTCGTCTTACCAACCCCCTTATCTTGAACAATAGCGGCGGTTTGTATGCTGCTAGGGCCATAAACCCTGGTTCCTCCTTCCTTCTTCGTGAACGCCTTCCACGGCGCTTCCCCATTAGCAAATCTAACCACATCTTCTGCAAACGCTTTGGCAACCGCCTGCTGCTCTGCAGTTAATTTCTCATTGAAATTCTGGAACAAGTACGCTACATCTAGAGCATGGGTAGCATAGCCTTTGAATGGACCGTCCCATGGATTTGGCTCATTAAACTGGTAATAATAGGCAGTCCCAGGCCAACCTTCGGCATATGCTACTGCTGGGGCGAAGTAATTTATATCGGTACCAAATTGTATAATTGACATCATAGCTGGCTCATCAGGTGTTGCTGGTTCTATATTATACGATTGGAAAATGGCTTGCGCAACTGATGGTTCAGAAGAGAAAGAATTGTTGATCGAAGTGCAAAAGGCCTTCGCAATATCCTTTTTGCGATGACTCAAGAGCATAAGACTAAAAATTTGTCCCTGAAAAAATAATCAGTATCGAAATGCCTGCGTTGAGATAAAAGTTTGCTTACATCAAATTGGCAGTCGCCAATCATCAAGCTCTCACACCATTTCCTCCCGGGGGTGGGAAGATCGTTGTGTTCAGAAGCGCTCGAGACAATCTCGAAAGTAGGAGGTCCAGGTATGATGTTCCCGTCTGTGAATGGCATCATTGGTACGGTTTGAGGCACCTTGGCTATGAGTTCTTCAGCAGGAATAGTTAGGAGTTTTGTTATTCGCTCAGCAGCGGAGACGAGATCTAGGCCTAGCGATTTGATCACCATGTCATATCCAATATCCGTGGCGGATGCAGGTAGTGGTGCTAACATAAGCGGAGTGCCAGATACGCTAATACACCGCTTAAACAATGGCTCGGTAGAGTATAGATGGGATACAGTTGATACTGGAAATGTTCAGGGCAGGTCCAAGATGGGTACTGAACGACTCACTAGCTCCGGCACTTTCGCCAAAGACAGTCACATTATTAGGATCACCTCCAAATCCTAAAATGTACGTCTTAATCCACTTAAGGGCGGTCTGCTGGTCCCGCAAGCTGTTATTCCCTGGATACCCTGCATTACGCAGTTCTTGCGACGTCAAATTACCTGACACCCACAAACGATAGCTATGAGTTCGTTAGTAAATTGATGTGAATATCCAAAGTATTTAAGGCTGACTTGATACCAATGCCGATAACAGGATTACTGGTCTCAGCCGATAATTTGACAAGTCGTGTGAAATCATACTGCGGCCACGCATTCGCTCCGGTCATGAATCCTCCGCCATGAATGAATACAAGAACCGGAAGTTTCTTCTGACTTTGTGGCGAAGGTACCGTAATGTTTAGGTGTAATCCCTCTAGCTCTGACATCGGAAACGACGTCGGCAGATCAAGCGTTTGCTGGATGATAGTATTCAACTCGAATTCACAACCATCCGGAGAAACGACTCGTGGCCTTGTGGCCTATTAGTAGTGAACAAGCGTATCTTAAGAATTCTGGCACCACTCTATGATTTGAGACTTTGACTGGGAGAAAAGGGGTGGTGCTGGATAATTAGATGCATGATGTGAATTGTTGCTTAACGGCAGCTGAAGGCCTAAGATAGGGAGAAAAGAAGGAGAAGAAACTACATACCCTAATTGAGTAGCATCAATGCCTTCACTTCCATACTCCATCCTCATCTGCGGCACTGCCAACCGATCATCTAACGTTGCATACTGAATACCCAAAAATTGCATGACTCCATCTCCTTGCTTTCCCCTGACCTCTCCGAATTCGGGATGGTTAATTGCTGAGGTCATACTATCAGGGTGGAGTTGGGTAAATCTGCGACGTGAAGGAAGAGCGAGAAAAAGCTACATCAAGATATGCAAGGAAACGGTGAGGGAAGCCGAAGAATGAGCAAGAAAGTTAATGAAAGAATACGCAACTCGGCTTACGTTATTAATGCGGATTTAAGATTCGGCAGAGCCGTAGCGCCGCATTCGATCTAAAAGGAATAGGTTCATTCATAGCGTAGTACATGGGTGTAAGTGATATTTTCGATGACTGGAGCTAAGACACCGATAGCAGTCGCCGGTGGATGTGGGTCGGGTGCTGGAGGGGAGCCTGATGGGGAGTGGGGAGCGGGAAGCTTAGTCGGGACGCGTAGTGGGGCATTGTGGGGAGGCCCGGTTGTGCCTACTCAATGCAGGGACATGCTTCAGCTCCTCGGTAGGGCTTGGTGATGCTAGGCAGATGGTGCGCAGGATGATGCAATGATTACACAAAAATTCTAATTTAAAATTTCATTACTCGGACGTCTATACCTTTTTATATCGCTCTATTAGATGTATCTAGGTTAAAGAACCTGAATACAACGTTCAAAATTCTTCTATCTGGATCCCTGCAAGCTGTGGAGTTTATCTATTTCATCGTACTAAATTAAACAAGCTCTGCCAGGAAGAGGAATTTGATCGCCATGCCCTTCGAAACCGACTCCAACGGCAGGACCTTCGTATCCCACCCTACGGCCAACGCACTCATTATATCTCTAACGACTTCTCTGACCCCTGGAAGCCGCATGACACAATTTTGATCCAGCACGGCTTCGCAAGAAACTCTAACCACTGGTACCACTGGGTTCCAGTTCTATCACGGCATTATCGCGTTATCCGACGAGACCTTCGCGGCCATGGATATTCCAGCTACCCAAGTGTTGATTCAGACTACCCCTACACGCTCGACACAGTACTTGCGGAGATAATCGATATGCTAGATCATTTAGGGATCGAGAAGGTGCATTTCTTCGGTGAGTCGACGAGCGGGATGTTGGGTGAAGCATTCGCGACACAGTACCCAAACCGGCTTCATTCATTGACCGTGTGTTCGTCACCAACATACCTCCCAGAAGCGGCCCTGAATATGTTTGCCTTTGGATATTCAAGCTGGCCAGTAGCATGCAGAGAATTGGGACCACGGGGCTGGGCGGAGGAGCTTAGCAACCTTCCTAGGACAGCACCTATCAAGGATCCGGCATACATACGGTAGTGGATCGACGAAATAAGCGTAAGTAGCGCCGAGGGCTTGAGCGGGTATGCAGAGTTTCTATCAAAGATGGATGCAAGGCCGTTTTTGAAGGATATTCAGGTACCGACATTGATACTCGCTCCGGCAAACAGCGCGACAACGAAGCTAGAAGAACAACAAAAGCTGTTGCAACAGATTCCCGATGCAAGGATGGAAGTGGTCCATGGCGAAGGCCACGAGATTTATGTTGAGCAGCCAGAAGAGTGTCAGACAGCCTTCCTGACTTTCCTAAGTGATCTGAAAAGGCAGAAAATGGGACGTGGATAAGCATTATTTGAGAATATCAGCTTCTACACATTAGATGCCAGGCAATAGTCAAGGGTGCATTATGAAGAGGTGGACAAGCTTAGCGCGGATAAGAGAGTTATCCGTTAAATTGGCTTTTCCAACGATGTAAGACTAGAATTTGTCTTAAAAGTCCCTAAAAAGCTTTAAGTCTCTAATAGTGAACACTGATAAACGAGAGCTGTGGCTAAATACTTCTATTAGCGTTCTAACATGTACCCTTTGACGATTAGTTCGAGATTCGAAAACCCTGCTAATAGCGTTTAGGCCCTTAAACTGTATTAATATTTATTATGCCATTTTCGTGAGCCTGCCATTGAATTCTTTGACTGTCTTTCAAGTAACTCTTCTCGTACGCTGTGCTTAGTTGCTTAAGGATATGGCCCATTTTGATTGTGACGCCCCACACCCAGACCTTTGAAAGTTAGTGAATGGGTAATACAGAACTTATTTGAGAAGGCATACATCATCTAGAAAAGTTGACCATACTTTGGCGATAGCGGCAGCTAATGAACCAGTACCGTCATAGTCACTCTCAACTTCAGTGAGTAGTTCTTTTAACTGCTCGACAATTTGGCTCTCTTGTTCATCGGGAGGATAAGTGGGTGCCTGGACTTCAACCGTATGGATCCATTTTGTCAGGAATAGAGCTGAGTATTAGTTAGGGGGTTGAAAGGACTTGAAGAGGCCTATTCTCACCTGCATCCCATCCAGCAACAGCGTGTTCAACGCTCCAGCTGAGCGCAGCTGTCTTCCTAACCAACAAATGTCCTATCTTCACTGGTGTAAGGAACCCCTCATGAGCTTTCAGGGCCGCTTTAGTAAGGAGTGGGCTTCTTTCCTGTATTGCGGCAACGTAAGTTGTTACTGAAGATGCAATTTCTTCAGGGTTGTCCGTCAGAAGAGTAAGCCGATCAAACGAACTAGCATGGGTGAACAATCGTATATAAGCTATTCGGAGAAGCGCCTGGCAATTGAACATCAGAGGGCCTTCGGCGTCGTCCCAGGTAGAGCCAAGGTGGTCTTCCTCTGAGCGGACATGGGTAAGGGCATGATGGCATCTGGCAAGGGCGGACGACGCAGTTGATAGGAGCATGCCTTTTAAAGACTCGTTGGCCATCATGTCGAATGCACATCGGGTGAAAGTTTGAGAAAATTGCAGTACATTCCACATGTAGATATTAACGGCATGCATAATCATAAGCGTGGTAAAACCGGACACATGGTAAGGCTGAGAGTCCTGATCGTTTTGATTGCCGAATATCATATTAACCATAGCATCGCGTATGGTTCTTTGGCGTACTGATACTTGTGCTTTAATTAACTCTTGCCATTGGTCTGCGGACCGAGCGTCCCAAAGCTTCTCCTCATCGGGCATTTCGAACACAAGATCTTGAGTGTGTGAGAGCCCAGGGGCTAACCCATATGTGACTGAGATGAGATTGCTGACGATAAACATACCGCATAACAACCTCTTGGATGACTCCTCTCTTATCCATTCTTCCCAAGTTAGCCGAGCGTCGCTTTTCGTATTTGATACAAGAGAAGCTCGTCTTATCCGGTAATCCTAAGGCATCATGAATTTAGAGTTTGTGAGAATACAGTGAACTATGCTTACAATGGCGAAAAACCCTAGGCCTTCTATTGTTGCTTTTACGACAGCTGATTTTCCGCTGAATATCCCGTATATGGAGAGTAGCATTTTGGCTTGCACAACCCAGAGAGGTCCTGGACCTGCTGACGCAGCGCCGGCGGCTCGACTTGCGTTAAGAGACTTGGTGGTATTAGAAGGTGGATGTGGGCTACTCGAACGGAGTGCTAACTTACGTTTGAGCACGCAATATCAGCCAAATCATATAGGTTCTTTGCGCGGCGTCGGTCGAGGCGATAGAGCGCGCCAATACTACATATGGCGAATATGAGCGGACTGGGAGTATTCGCAATTTTGAGGGATGGGAAATGAATGACGGGCAGATGGCGGTGGAAGCAATCTAAGTAACTTGTAAAAAATTTCTGTAGCTCTTTAATTGTTGGGAGAACGCCTTCAGCCAAGCCTCCCGGACTTAGGCGATCGGAAATGTCTTCGCATATCTTTCGATAAGTAGGCTCATCAAAGATGAACTTTGGAGGGATGGACGATTTCTCTTTCAAGACCTGTGGGAGTTGTTCAAATAGCCTTCTTGATTGGCCATGTTCAAAAGTAGGCGTACTACCTTCGAACATGAGGCTCCCAAGAGAGTCAGCGTATTGATTTCCGAATACCATGTTCTGCTCTTGCTGTGCCCCAACTGTTGGGTCCGCTAAGTTTAAAGGGCGCTCTTGAATCGCGAGAAGCTCCGGTATCAAAGCGTTGTCCGCAAATTCAAAAGGAGTAACTTGTAGAAACGACAAGTCTTGGGACATGTCAAATACGTTCACTCCCTGATCATGGAGCATATGCTGCCCCTGGGCTTGGTCGTGTTCGATGTTAGATAGTTTCTCATCTTCTAATCTTCGCCGTTTTTGCGGCAACCCTAAGTTCTCATCGGCTGTGAGTGCTTGACCAAAGATCTGAGTGAAATGGTCTAGTTGTTGGTGCGGAGGAATATTTGGTGCTTCCAGCTGGAGAGAGTCCATGTCAAGAGTGCTACCGAGACAGAAGGTCAGCGACGCCGTCAATTCAGCCTCATTTAGAGGCTGAGGCGTAGGGGATTGGCCCTTAGGAGCTTGCAAATTTAAGTTTATATGAGTACTTGTTTGAGATGGCGTCGTTCCAGGTATGTCCCCCATCGCAATTCTTACATCTTCAAACGTTAATGGACACATCATACTTGAGGGTATAACTGGTTGAGAGGCTTGAGTAGATGAATCATCTACCGGCATCTTCTGCCGAATCTCGCTGAGTGGAGTTAGAGGCTGATTTAGGTCATTCCGGTCATTAGAGATATCGTTTGGGATTGTTTCATTTGATTGAGGAGACACATTTTGGCCATTAATACTGCTGAGGCTATTTGTATTGACTGTGATAGTATCGAAGCTGTCAAAGGACTTTCTTCGAAATTCTGAGGCGTGCGCCGCTTGATAGTCTACAGGATGAAGAGATCTTTCGTGTCTCTTAACGAGATCCCTTTGCAGACAGTGAGCAATTTAATCAAGCGGATATTTATTGAGATAGACGGGGCAGCTGACTTCCGAGCATATCGTCTATCACAATAGTGACAGGGAAACGGGCGCTCTTGTGTATGAACACGTTCGTGGCGGGCGCAATGTTCACTACGTTTGAACACCTTCTGGCAATTGCGACACTTGTAGGTTTTCTTGACACGGCCAGTTTTGGTCGTGGCAGCAGGCATCTGCGGTGCCACAGTCGATACCGTTGCTGCTTGGATCTCAGTAGACATGATGCTACTAAATGTCAAACAGATTAGAGCCGAGAGGTTTCTTTGCAATAGTATTGCATGACTTCTCACAGCGAGGAGCTGTTTTTAGAGTCACAAGGTCAGCACAAGCTGGAGCCGGGTTTGTCAGTGATTGCGGAGGACGGCGGGGAGGTTTTGTGGAGAAATTACTGGGCAAGATTTGAGCCTAGACTTCTTTGCGGACGAGAACTGACTTGGTAGAGCAGGGCACTCAAGCCACGCACTTTAGCGTCATCGGCATTCTGGACCGCACGCAAATGCCGAAATTCAGGAACCAAAGCATGCTCGAACTGACACGGAGCGTCTAGACGGACATGAATGAAACTGCTAATGGATACGGTTAGACAAACCTTTATTAAACCGCGCATTGGAACGGAAACTGTAAAGCAATGGAGCTGTAGCTCGTGCCAAAAACAAACCTTCCAGACGCGAGTCGCCGCTTCAGGCCATAACGTTATTCCGCAAAGCTTGGTCCCCTCTCTTTGACTCCGTTACGCAGGACACCATCTCGTTGATTGGTGGATTTGAGGACTGCAGTCCTAGGTCGACGCGCAATGAAAAGAGAGCAATGGAAGACGTGTGATACTAGAATAAAACTTCGAGTGAATAGACGTCGTTCAAGGCTGGGCGAATTTGAAGGAAAATACGAATCACATGATCACATCCCTGTTGGAAATCATATGATGGCTGCGGAATTCTGTTACGCTAGTGGAGCAACCCTTACAGCCCTATGAGCCTTTCGGTGGCTTCTGATGTCTCTCTAAATATGTCACTAGTCCCCTCTCAATACCTGCTCCTTCAATAACAGACTCTTTGCTTTTCAACAGCCCTCTTATGCTTGATATATTGCAAGTTTGTCTTTTCATCCTTAGGACCTTCCTCATGCGCAACTACATACCGCGTCCAACACTGCCTTAGGGTAGGAAATGTGGCTTGGGACTGGGTACTTTAAAGGGTTTCAAACTGTTTGGACAAGGATATATGTAACAAACATGTATGAATCTTGAGCACGGAGCATAGGCTGTCTCTGCCGCCTCTGCTGTGTCTCGATCTCCGCTTGTAGCTGAAGCTTAATGCGTCACGCTCAAGTTTGATAACCTCTAGGCCCACGGAATGCTACCGATTTTCTCCCCATCAAGCTTTGATGATTATTAAACCCCCTTTTTTCCCGTCCTCCACCAGTTGAAACTTGGATTGAGCAATATCTGCATTCCTATACCTGCACTCCGCTTCTTGTAAGTCTTTTCCTGGAACATGTCTAACTAATTCCTGTAGAGAGTTCGTTCCTAGGACTCCATCGTCACATCAACTAGCCCAAACCAAACCAGCTATTTGTCACGAATTAAAAACTGGATACTCCCGACGTATCACCTAGCTGAAGTAAATAGGAGATCTTATGTTTGTACGACTATTTGAAAAGCATACCTGCGTAAGAATAGTGTAGCTCTTGAATATCCTTTTGCTCGCTGAACTGGACGAGGGTTGGCTATAACATCGGCTCAGTGCAGGTATCCTTCTGCATTAAAGGAAGATTTCTGTTATATACGCAAGAGTTTCATGAATCTCACTAAATACCACGGCAAGCATCTTATCCCTCTATAAAGTGCAAGGCAACGTAATCATCTCATGCTATTTAGCGCTGAAGTCAGATCTCCTTGGCTCTCTGACCCTACTCACTGGCCATGAAGCAAAATCCTAGACACGTAAAAACGCCCTACCACCAACCGCAACCCCGAAGCATATCCCCTACCTCACTTCTCCAACTCTTCTTCCCCTCTCCAAAACCACAGCCCTTAATCTTTCCACAACCTCCCTACCCAGCCATCCCAATTTCCCACCACCCTCCTGTGCCCTCTCTGCCCACTGAAATAGCACCCGTAAGTCCCATAGATCGTCCCTGCGCCAACTTCTTGCCTGTGCTCTCAACACCAATCTCTCATCCACGACCGTGCCACTCATATTTGTATGAACACTGCTATTCGGATCCAGCGGGATGATAAGGCTCACGTCCGCCTTTTCAAACTCGTTAAATGCGGGGAGCGCAAACAACCAGTCCCACATAATACGCGTCGTGCGGGCTACTTGTGCATCATTGAGCGCGACCAGGGTAGCACTAAAGGTGGAGCTGTGCATGTCATGCGCCGAACGGCGACGCACGCGCATAGTCTGGTTTGCCTTGAAACTCGCGAGATGCAAGGGGTTGTTCGTAAAATCGAGTGTCGCTTCCCAGTATTCCGGGTTGGTCGTCCTAATATTAGCAATAGTATCAAGTTCAGGCACAAGGCAGGGCGCAACAAGCGCTTTCTCGCTACCATTCTTAAGTCTAATGGCGATGGGAACGGATACGGCGCGGTGCGTGTCGACATCACGGATCACAAGACAACGGGGCTCTGTGGCTAGAACCCAAAAGTGACGGAAAGCTTGTAGATGAGCCTTATTGTCTTGAACATCCATTGGGAAAATAGGGTAGAAGGCACAGATCAAAGAGGCGATGGCTCTGTCAGATGTGCTGAACGTATGCGTCCCTCCAGCAATAAACAGAGCACCAAATGCCATATGATCCGCTACGTGAGAACCGTAGGGTGTATCCGGCCCGACACGGCCATGGAGTGATCGCAATCTCCGGAAAACGTCCAGATCTCCTGTCCCAGCCATGACAGTTGCGGAAGCGAGCGCTACTAAATCTTGACAGTTTCTTACCGTGTTCCGTGTGAGTTTAGCATCGTATCTCAACGCAGGCAAGCGGCAAACACGGATAAATTGGTCGAGATATTTAACGAGGAAATCTCGAACTTTGGTATCGCCACTTCCGGCATATTTGAGACTGATACTCCATAGTAGGCCAGCAATTATATTGAAAAAAGGCATGTACTCGCTACGAAGAACCTTGATGTTCTTCAATTGGTGGTCGTTCTGGTATTCTGGAGGTAGATTTTTAGTAATCCATCGGTACTCGGCGCGGATGCTGTCCCACATGATAAGATGTTTGGCAAGGGTACGAAGGAGGAATATATCGGGCCTGACATAGTCAAACTGCGGAAGTGTATCTGGGATGTCGACTTTACGTGCCACAGCTTCGTCGTGAGTTTTCATAAATATGAGTGCAATTGCTATGACAGCGCCAGCTGTGGCTTGATCGAGGATGTGAACGATATCAACAGGCTTTGGGCCAACCGCAACCGCAAGTAGGCGCTCAATAAGGCGCATATCATGGAGACCTCTCAAGTCTTTCCCCTTACCTAGGTTAATGAAGCCCAAAGCAAAGCCTGCTGCAAGCCTATAACCTTCGTCGCGAAGAGTGTCGGGAGATTCTGAAGGATCCGAATGATCAACGTGCTCGATTTCAGATAGCATTATCTCGCTCATGCGACGGTGTTGGGTGTTGTAATATAAGAGTCCGATACCCATAAGGCCGGTCGTTTCGGTATATGGCGAGAGGTTTAATTCCGCAGCTCCAGGAGGCAGCATCCGCGTAACATGCACTGACAACAACCGAGTTACCAGTGTGTCCATGGTCCCTAAATATGATGCTGATAGTCCCAGAAGCAAGCCTACGGATGTCATGGTATGCTTGGGCGTTAGGTATTTAAAGGAAAGCCATTTGGCAATCGTTTTCAGGTGACCATTGAGACCAAGGCCCAACAGCAGACCTGCGTGCTTGTTTGTAAGCTCGGCTGGCTTGTTATACATGATCCAGGATGTGTCGATGCCTTGAGCTTCGCGTGAGATGCTTAGGCCGGCTGCAACTCCTGCATGGAAGAAAGCCCAGCCAAATTTCTCCTCCGTATAATTTGACCGGTCTGCAGTTACAACGTTGTTCATCGGTTTCATCAAACACGAAGTTGTGAAGCCATAAAGTGGGTATTTCTCAGTCAGTAAAGGCTTTTTGCTATTGTACTTGATCATAGCACTTCCCGAAGGCAGAGAAAATGTCCGTACCATGACCCACTGCATGAGATTATTCTGTGCATTTAAGACAGCTGCTTCTTCTGATCGGCTGTCTGGTATACATTCGGCTACTGCTTGCTTTAATGGCTCGAGCAGTTTATAGGCTTCAAAGAAACGACGGTCCTCTGAGAATATGAGCCGAGTTATCAAGTGTCTTTCTACTTCAGCTGCAGACTGAAGCGGCTCCGGCTGTTCGGTGGTTAGGCAAACTGTATGAACATCTCGGGTCCCCGGCGGGAGACTCGATTGAGCACTGCCCACAGCAGCCGAGGTCTGCTGCACATCAATTACAGATTCGGCCGAATATGTTGAGTGGAGATCAAGATCCTCTCTTTGGACAAGCCTGAGGAGTGAGCTTGTCCATGTAGTGGGCGGACTGGCCTGACACCTTACGATGGCTTCTCGTAATGGGGCCATTGCTGCTTCGGGAAATGTCTCTAGCATTCTAATGCTAATTCCAGACTGTGCCATGAACTCAACAGCCTTAACGGGAGAATTTGAGCTTGAACGCACGTTCCTAAGGTATCTCCCAAGAGCGATTGTTCTTGGGGTAATCGTAGACACATATTGCTCGATATCCAGTTGCGGAGGAGGATTTTTTGGCTGTCTCATAAGCAACATGATGGTTGGAAAATGCTGAGAGAGCTCTGGTTGCACTGCCTTGTTGAGCCATTCGAAAATGGAGGGGGGCATTTCCCATGGCGCGGAAATAACGTCGGCTTTTATAATTGCTATATAAGTCAGCTTTCATTCACCCACACTCAACAGCTACAAAGAGCAATAGGAAATTACGATGAAACATGTAAGGCAAGAAACTGAGAGAACATGTGTCATGTCCATACGCATTTGGACTTAGATATTTCAAGATTGACGTACATTCTTCAAATATCCACTGATCAGGCCCTCTCCCATCAAGGTCGTAGTAACTTCCTCGACTCCAACCCCAAGTATTCCACTGAAGCCACTGACCCAGTTGCGCAAGGATTGGAGTTAGGTTCCTTACGTCAGATATAGAGTAATCTTGAGAAAGGATATCAAGTTTCCATTCTTCCCGAAGCAGATGAAGTGCAACCAATAATTTTGGCAGATAGAAGCACCTCATATCTTGATTTTCTAGAGCAGAAATTCGTCTCCATTGATCGTCAGCAGCCTTGCCAATAGGAGATTGTATAAATTTGCGTGCGAAATTTGCACAAAAAGGAATGAAGTCATTCTTTCCCCGTAATTGCTGAAGGTCTACCTTAGAATCCAACGAGGACCGAGCAGACAAGCGGGATTTTGGTGGACTCATCAAGGGAGACAATGGCTTAGAATGTCTTATCCATGACCAAGATACAGCTTCCCAGCTCTTTGCAATAGGCTGTGTGGCTTCGTGGTTCCACATTGTGTCCCATGCAGAGGGAGAAGATAATTTAACTGTTTTGGCCTGAAAGGTCGTTTGACATGGTTTGGGTGCCTTCTGAGACGGTTTATCGGTATCTGTTAGCTTTACTGAATTCTGGTCAATGAAAGGGACTGCTAGGCTAAATAAGGCAACCACTAATGCTGTCCACTCGACGTTCAGAACTTGATGCCTTGGTAGTGACCTGCAAACACTCCACCAAATTCCGATAAGCAAATCACCAACATTATTCGGGAGAATAGCTAGACAAGCTTCAAATGCCTTTAGGACTGGGACTGTTCGTGGAGCAAGCTGTAACTGGAGCCGATGTCTACAACATTCGCCATCCAAAACGTCAAAAGTACCGTCTAGCCCAGGGGAAAGCAGTTTTTGCAACGTCTGTGGGGGGCTCAATGTTCTCTTTTGTCCTGCTGATATCCTAGATGAGGGCGAATCACTCTCGATCTTGTAAGGGTTGAAAAGCTTTAGGGGGCCTAAAGCAAATTTCACGGGTAAATGTTGGCCCCAGCCCGTATATAGTGAGATTACAGATTCGCCAGATTCTTCTCGACTCAAACATAATACTCGTTCAATTCCGCGGTCGGATATTTTCAATGCATCAATATGTTTCTTCAACCGTTGTAATTTTATAAGAGTCGGAATCAGAGCATGCCGGGGAATGGCGTCTTTGCCATGAGCTTTAGAGATGAAAGCTGGCGTGGATAACCGCTTTCGCAGAATGGAAAATTCGCATTCTATGTGGCTTTGACTTTTTCCGTTGACGATGTGAACGAAAAGTCTACGTTCGTAAAGTGCTTCAGAGTTGCAAGGTGCTGGTAATGTAAAAACCTTTAAGTATTCCTATTTGTTAATAATTTAGGTTAGACTGAGGCTGCTGTGAAGTACTTCGGAAGAGCTCAAAGTGGAATTGCCTACTTTTATGGCGTCAGCGCCATTTTGGATTGGCGCTACGGCTTTAGAGCGATTATTGCCAATAGGTGTCTCAGCAATTTTATTCATGACTAGTTCTTTTCTCAATCCGTTCATGGGCTCCTGTTCAAATGCGCCTCCGTAGCCTCCACTAGCAAAAATATCGCCAAATTCGTCATAATCGTCAAGCGTATCGTAACTATCCTCATCCATAATATCTTCAAGAGTGTCGTCGACAGATGCGCCTCCGAAACTTGTCCGAGATATACTACCTGGTGTTGAAGCTCTATTTCGTGGTTGCGACGGACCTCCAAAGCTATTTCTATCAGCGTAGCCTCCGAATGACTGTCCTCTACGAGAGTTTCCACCAAAGCTCGCACCCATGCTGGTCCGATGAGTCGCAAGATCCTGGAATGCCGACCTATCAAAGCTCGTGGAAAGCTCGGCTCTCGAAAGAAGAGAGCTCACGCGCCTAGACTCCTTCGGCTGCCTTGAAAGATCGAAATCGGGGTCCAGTTGAGAAGCTAAAGCATCTTCTGCCGTCTGGTTAGGGGCCTTATCTTTGCTCTGGGTGCTGTTCGCGTTGAAAGAGGCTGGGACAGTCTTGCTCCTAGCAACACCTCCAAAGCTTTCCCTCATTCCATCGCGCGCCCTCAGAGCAGGTGTCGTTGCGCCCGTTCCTGGAGCAGTAGGGCCATAAGAGCTACGACGCCTTACTTTGCTAGCCGGTAGCGTAGAGTGGCGTCTTCTAGCTGCTGACGATATAGACTTAGGCTCGATGTAAGATGCGTTCCAAATTGTATAAGAGTTTGTTTCGTAATTTGCCGTTACAACCAAAATCAACGGCTTATCTCCACATTCCCTATCAAAATAAACCTCATTCTGTACAGAGACATATACTAATTCCTCGGCTTTCTCAACTGGTTCCAGTCTTCGATGACTGGAGTTATTAACGGCCAGCAGAGAGCCTCGGTCTGGAGAAGTGACAACATTAACAACCAAGCCTAGCTCTGACAGCGGGTTCGTGAAGGAGAAAAGCCGAGGGAGACCATCCGTTGCCGATGAAGTAGAATTCTTGATAAGGTCCTCAAGGAAGAGAGCATTTGTCGTCCCTGGTTTCAGAGATTTGCATTGTCTTGCCGTGGTAAAGGATGATCCGAACCGGCGATGAGGTTGAGAGAAGGATTGAGAAGAGAGAAACGAGTTTTGGGGTGCTGGCGGGAGGACTGGCGTTGGAGGAATAATTTCTGACTGGGGAATTTTCCGTTGTAGTATCAAGCCACGGGGAGCCGGAAATGCCCGCTCTACTTCAAATGGAAGATTAACAACATGAGTGGACCCTGACAGAAAGAATACATGGGCTTGAGATTTGAGAATGACAACTAAAGCTCGAGAGCGCCCTTCCGCTGGTACTGGAGGCGCATATTGGCTTGTATCATTTGGGTCGGTAGTAGGCTGGGTCCCTTGGGTAAGAGATGCCCTCAGTTTCTCATTGCCTCCATTTATTACCCCCTTCTGGGCCTGAGTATCTGGTGTAGGATCTTCATCGGAGGGAAACCAGGTAAGAATAGCTTGAACGATCTTCTCTTCTTCAACTTCGAAATTGAAGACTTTCCGCACAACACCACCACGCGACCAGACTACATAGTAGTCAGTCGTAACCACCTCCTCTTCTCCATATTTCTCCGAATTATCATCGTTGTAAGTTTCCCACGTATAATGTTCCTCAGTTGCATCTTCAGAGAGAATGGACTCGGCGACTAGGTATGAGAGCGCGGCGGGCTTGTGGACGCCCAGCGACCGTAGCGATGCCATGAATCTGTTCGTCGTGACATGGGGAGGAGGCGGGTCACAACTTTTGTGTTCGTAGAGCTTCGCGGGCGAGTCGGCAGACTCGATGAAAGAAATCGCAGGTTGACGCGTTGATTCGTTTACCAAACAAATTCACTATTTGCAGCTCCGCTTACCTCCATCACAATTACGTCTCACCCCAAAATTCTCCTATCTCCTCCACATTACCTCTAATAAAAACCACATACCTCAGATGAAGCCTGTAGTGTCTAGGAAAGGAAAGGCAACTCAGCTTAGGTCTGCTTCCTGCCATCTCCACCTCCAACGGAAGGCTTACTAACTGCTAATCTTTTCCACACAGCTATGAGCTCCCGCATCGAATTCATGATTCTAAAATATACCCTGTCAAAGCGCCTAATGGCTCCACCATTGTAATATACGGCCACGAGAATGGTATTCGAATACTATGGAGAGGAGGACGGCCAATCAAGCAAAATACTCAGTCCAAAAATCAGCCAAAGCCGCCTCAGGTCAACGGTACGGGCAACGATAGCATCATGATCATTGATTCCGATGATGAGGAGCCTCATACACAAGCTACCAGTCATCAACTCCCAGATGAAGCAGATTTTGAATCTGAAGAGGAGGAACTCGATCCTGAGGAGCGATATCCATCAATAATACAACAAATTGACGTATCACTCAACACCGAAGTCCTACACATTGCTGTTCCACGAGTACCTCCAGTCACCTTGTTGCGGCCGTCTGAGACAATACCACGGATATTTAGCGAGAAGATTGTTATCTCAGTCGCATGTATAGACTATAGTATACGTATCATTACGCTACCATTGGGCCCACCATCCGCCGCGACAAAGGCAAAATCAACTGTAGGGAAGCACCAGTCCCGCTGGGGGGAGGAAATAATAGAGATCAAAAGCCAGACAGGACACCAGAGCATACCAAGTGGGGTCACAATGACCTGGACCTTAAGGACACAAGTGACGCTCGTTGACGACTCTGAAGAAGACGCGCCTGATGATGATGACGAGGAGGACGAGCGCGTTCGCCGAGGTAATAGATCATCTCGCGCACTCCGTAAACGTTCTCGTTCAGGACAACCTAGTGAAAACGACGGGTGGGATTTACTGGTTGCATCTCATTCCGCGGAGCTTAGTGGTCTTCTAAGAGTTTGGCGTTTTCCTATTGAAATAGGTGAATCCAAGACACGGATATCCTCGGCCAGCCCCATACTGCCTTATAGGACTCAGCATCTCAATTCTCCAGCCTCCCATGTGACTTTCAGTCCCTCCCAACACCCGAAAAGACGGCATTCCCAGCTTCTCGTTGTGGAACCCAAAGGAATTGTGAGAGTGTACGATCCACTTGCCTCACGGCAAAACCGCTCGCGGCTAAGATCAGATGAGCCCAGCACAGAACTGGGCGCCTGGCTATCTGCTTTCCACACCGCATTTGAGATCCCGAAGCATGTGTCGCCAGCAGCACCAAGTCTTGCACATCGCAAACGCATCCTCGACGCTTCCTGGGCTTCTGATGGACGAAGCATCATCGCCATCTTAGCCGATGGTGAGTGGGGTATTTGGGATGTTGACCAGTCTGGCCCAAGTCCTCCTGCCGACCCTTCCGCTTTCTCCCTCCGCGGCTTCGTCGGCGCCAATTCATCACCCAGCGTCTCCACAACTACTTCAAGCACAAAACCTCGAGGTAGCCGCTCCTTATTAGCACCTATGACTCCTAATACACGCCGTACAAAGGAAGAAAGTCTCTTTCAGGGTTCCATCTCTAATCAACCCAGCGTCGCACGCGGTGGCGTATCTGTTGCGACTCTTCATTCCACCTCTGGCGGTGCACCTGAAGATTCCATCATTTTATGGTACGGTTCAGACTCCTACCGCATCCCGAATCTAAACCAGTTCTGGGCGCGCAGTGCGTCTGGAAGCGGAGGCTCGCTATATGGTCCCGGACTCGCAAGAATCCAAGGCCTAAATTTGAACGGAGAAGCTGTCACGACCATCCAGCAATTCGACACGACAACAGCCGCAGCGCGCATGGCCATCCCAAGAGACTTGCTAGTTGCAGCCGAGCACAGGCTAATCATATTAACAAGTACGATTGAGCAGCTAGGCAGAGACCTCGGACCAACGTTGTTTGAGAAAGATCGGACGGAGGACGACGATATGAGACGAGCAGATCAGACTTTGCTCGCCCAAGGAGAGCTGGATCTTGGAGGCATGGATCGTTTGCTTGACAGCATGGAGTCTAGCGCCGCAGATGTCAGGACTTTAGGTTCGGGAAATCCTAGGAAGGTCCTTTTCGCGTCATGATATCCCGTTGCGACATAGATAATAGTTCCAGAAATCAGGTAAGCGAGCAAGCTATCACGATAAAATTGGTGTTTTTTACTGCCATATTTTTTGGCTCTGCAAACCACTGAATAAGACATCAATATACCCATTTGTTCAGAATTTCCGTTGCTTTGTTTCCTCGGTCAATGTCCTTTTATACCTCGTTTCTATCGTCATAGTCATCACTTTTAGAGAAGCATTGCTCTCTTCGCGGTACAAGGTGGAGCACAAGGCGAGTTTCTTCCTTGAAGCTCAGTATTTACTCGCGATATATCAAACTTTGTGCCCGACGCAGTCACCGACAAGCGAATGTCCTTCGTGGCTAGTAGCGAGTCTGGATAGCTCTCGCGGGCCCGCAACATCCCCAGCCCAACCTGGCCACCGTTTTGGTAGTTAGGTAGGATCGTCAAAGCCTGAGCGGCTGTGCCTCAGAGTGCAGTTCGTGAGGACGGTAATGGCACACCCAGGGTCGCTTTGAGGATCTTGAGTGTAATGGCAGGTTGCTACATTTCGGCCCTATGAATAATTTAGATTTTAACATGCCAATTATGCTATTCATTACTAAGTACGGTGAACAATGACACCTGATTCAAAAAATTTATCCCTTTTTCCATTTTGTTTACTTAAGAACAACTGTCTCCATTGAATTGACGATGGGGGCATTGTATACACCTCATTCCTACAAACGCCCAGCCTCAAACATCCAAGAGCGCCTAGGAATACCGGCTGGCCCCGTTCACCGCATGCAAACACCAAATGGCAGATCGTAAATCGTGCCAGAATAGGTTGCACACGCCGCAAGCCACCTGCGCGCCAGCACGCCTAGGAATGCAAAAATGACCCTCCTCGCCAGAATCAATATTACAGCAGTCCTTCCAGAATTTCCTAACCTCCCTTAGAACTTCCCTAATTGCCCCTTACTCCGTATTCATGCATGATACCCTAAAGCCTCCAGTTCTTTCCTGATAGAATCCTCGGTGCCAATTTTCTTGACCTGGGTATCCTCCAACTTCTCACCGCCGGCCTGCCTCATCTTCAAATCATCAATTGCCCTAATTTTCTTCAGCAAACTACGGACCTTCTTATCCTGCGGGCTTCCACCTCCAGGAGATGTGACCGTAAGATCAGGTGTCAGCGCTGGGGTAGGTGCCTGATTTTGCGTCTGCAATTGCATAGGCTGAGCTTGTTCAGGCTGCGGTTTCGAAAACCCAGATCCGGCGCGATGATGATGCTGGTTCTGATGCTGATGTTGGTGCTGATGTTGATGTTGATGCTGATGCTGGTGCTGATGTTGGTGCTGATTGTGGTTATGATTCTCGTCATAACCCGAGCCGTGCCGATGATGCGAGTTATGATGTCCTCCTTGACCCTGATACCCTCTCTGTTGACTTATGCTGCGACCCCCCTGGTTCGCAAAGCCTCCATTCTTACTCCGGCTCCTCTCATGACCTCTTCCACCCCTTCTTTCTGGGCTCCTATTTTGCGCTGCACCTCCTGGGGGTGGCGTTTCCCCATCTGGGTTTGCAGCTAGGCTCGCCGCCTTCTCCGCCGCCTCTTTCGCTTTCTTAGCCTCACGCTTCTTCTTATTCTTTAGCGCAGCTTTGGAAAGCGCTTCCTCCCCTTCCCCAGTCCCAGTGAGACTGACGCCTCCACCAGGGGCGGCACCCGGCGGGAGAGACTCGATCGTTTCGGCACCAGGAACCTCACGACGTCGAGGTTTTCCGAAGCCATTCGACATACCCCCTGCCGTGGATGAGATGCCATTGTTGATATACGCAGCGCCCCCTTCATCCTCGCGCTTAAAGTGAAGAGGAGTACTTGTTCCGCGAGCTCCGGGTGGACGATATGCGCCTGCGGGTTTAGAAGGCGTCTTTACCGTATCTAGGTAGGCAAGAGCAGATGCGTGCGGAGTAGGCACAGGGTGAAGCGGATTCTCTAGTGGATGAATAAGCGTCGACTGAGGACGCCAAGTGACGTGGTATAGCTCCATCATATCCTCATTGTACATAAGGCCACCGCCTACATGCCAAATACGGATGCCATTATCGACGCGCAAGCGCGGGCTCGTAGTAGCAGTGAGAATGTGCTTGCCATCGGAACTCCATTCACACACGCTGGCGTTGCTGGCTTCAATTGTGGCGACTTTAGCGTAATCTTTTTCGAGATCGTAAATGTCCATTTGTCCCGCCAAGTTTCCAAACCCGGCTACGAGAACAAAACGACCATGGGGAGAGAAAAGAATAGTGTTGCGAGGCCCGAGGTTGAAGCTGTGAGTCGCGACGGCGCGGACATTGAAAATAGTGGTTTTGGCAGGCATATATCCGTACACAACACCGAACTCTTTCGAGTTAGGTGACCAAGACACGTCATGAATAGGACCATCTTTATCTGCAATACAAAGTCAATACAATGCCAAACTTTTCCAAGAGAATTGGTCGTACCAAGATGAATTCTAGAGTCGAACCCGCCATTTGCGCTTAAGATGTACATGTTCGTCTCACCGTAATAACTCTTATTTGTTTTGTCAACTTCCGTCTGCGCAAGAACAATTAAGCTTGTGCCTAGATCGTTCCACTTCAACTGAACCTTATCTCCTTTGAAAAAGGTTTTTTGCGATATTGGCGAATTAAATTGAGGAACTTGAAAGACTTTTACAGCGGCTGGGAGACCCTGCAGAAGAGTGAGATTAGCATGAGTTCAGTAAATTCCTAACATAACCAACCATACCTTTCGCTCTGGGACAAAAACGGCAACTGAATGGTTCTTGCCAGGCGAGACCGCAAAATTGGTTACTCCTTCGACATGAAGCTTGTTCCAAACAGTCCCCAAGTCTCCCGCTTCGTAGAATTGCACCTCATTCGTTACAGAACGAGCGCATAATTTCTCATCCGACGTATATTGCAAGTTCCAGCCAGTCTGGGATTTCTGCACAAACTGACCAACCGGTGTCTGCTCTGCTTCGCCAGCACTTTCAGCCACAACTCTCCAAACCTTCAGATTTTTTGTAGCATTGCCGTCTTCATCTTTAGCAGGTCGCTGCCACGTATTGATATAGGTGCCCAAAGGCGAGAAGCCTAACTCATAGACATTTGGAGTGGGGAATGTGGTGATGATATAGCCGACCGACGCATCAATGACCGAAACCCTATTGACCAGCAATGTTAAACAAGTTCACAATTGTTATTACTGGGCTATTCCTCACTGTTCGGGTGATGCCCATGCAAAGTATCGGCCGTCTGGAGAATAGCAACAGCATCGAAGATTGCCTTCAGGTCTATAACATCGGTACAATGAGCATCAAGAACCCTATGAAATTGTAAGATCATTCTATTACCGAGTAAAGCCAGACAATGATTCGTATACTGGGGCGGCATTCAGTATTCCGATGCCCTTGGAGGTGCGATCTAGCGGGAGAATACATGCATCAGTAAGTGGCCAAGACAACGCTTTCGAGCAGAACTCACAGGCCAACTGGGTTGGAACAGCCATGACTAGTCAAAGTCACAGAATGGTATATAGCCTAGGAAGATTGTTGGTGTTGGTCTTTGTCCGAGTCACAGGCGTTCAATAGCTGGGGACAGCGGTGAGGCTTGGGGCAACAGGCAGGAATCGGAATGACGTGTACTGCAGGGCTACTTTTCCAGGCACAGTACAGCGCATGAGACAACAGCTAGACTGCCGAAGGAGAGCGGTAGGGCGCAAGGAGACACGCGTGGATTTGCAGCGGACGAACGGTGTGGAGAAAGAAAAGCATTGTGGGCGGGCGAGGCACGAAAGATTCACTCGACCTGCCAAGACTTCGAAACGTTCGGTTGTTGAGCCCTGTCTGGACCCCAGCCCACCAACACCATGCCCAAGAAAGAACCTTCACGAAACCTCTCAGCCGCACCTTCGGGGCTGAGAGCTGGGGGCTAAATCTCGGCTGAGTAAAACCAATTCAGTTAAGTGTCCCCCTCAAGCCCTGCTTGCTTTCACGAAAACCCCCTGGAGCATATATGACAGCCCAATTAATAGAAACAAAAAAATTATCGTCATGTTCTTCTCTCCTTGAAGAAAATACCAGGATCGCAATGCTTCACACTAGTGCGCAGATTACTAGTCATTAATATCTATAAGTTGGCTTAGCATAACTATTTTGCAAAGCTGTCTCTCATATTCTTGAAAAATTCAGCGGCCTCCCCCTCACTCCGAACCACACTCCGTCAGGGCATACAGTCGCCTTCGTATCTAGCCCAAAATTGCAGGGGACTTTAAGCATTCCATGAGTTCTATTTTCACATTTGCTATCCGCACATAGACGATCCAGCGCTTGAACACCCCTCCGCAGAACCTCTCCAACGATGGAGAAATCACCAGGAACCTGTTTACAGAGGCAATCGAAGAATTTTAGCGCAATACTAGATTGACGCCTACTATATTTTTAGTCCCATAACTCACGGTTGGTATAATGTTTGACGAATGGGTCATGCCATGCCGAATATGCTAAGAAATACCAAATCTTCCTACTGAAGATCGTGTGCTTTGGACAATAACACGTTCTTTTTACGCTGGCACTAGAGGCGACGCACTGGAGTTATTTGATGCCCGAGAGCAAAACAAAGCACCCTCAGTTGATTTCTCAAGCGTGGAAGGAAGCTTACCATATTTCAGTCCAGCAGATGATACCTCCACGGAGGCAAATATCAATAGCTCCGAGCGAGTTTTAGTCTATTTCACTGCTCATCAATTCGTTTTCCCACGTAGAGTATACTCCACTTACCATCGTATTATAATATATCCTAATCGCCTGTCATAACCGAGCTTTGACTTATCATAGAAGCAGACACTGAAGACAAAAGTGGGGGAGACATCCTCTTTAAAGCAATTGCGATGCCTTAGGTATCATGGCCACTCATCCCCGTCATAATACGAGCTTCAAGTTGTCTTGCAAGTTTTTAGCTTGAACTTGTCATTCTGGTATCTGCACGCTCTATTACCGCACGTGCCACTTCCTAGTCCAGCCCACAAGATGTCTCGGCCTGGACCATCATGTGAGTCTAGTCCCTTGACTATTACAAACATACGGACCAGCCAAATTGGTCTTTATGGAAGACACTCATATCTTGCATATTACTGACCAGTTCCCCAGTTCCAGGGTTCTCAACTTGAAGTTACTCCAAAGCCTGTTCGCGGCTTCACCGAATGATCCCAATAATGCCAACTCTGAACCACTTCGTTACTCAGCTGTCATTTTACAATTACTGAGGGAATAGGTACTAATGGCAGGTACAATTCTTGTAACTCTGCACTGCACTGCGTAGAATTTTGAATCCATTAGCTCGTTGAATGATTATCATAGGATATCCTCAGTAAGTTTATAATAGTGCCTTTTCCTCTTTCTGTCCCTTAACAGTAATTTATTACTTTCAATGTGTGGCAGCGAACAACATGAATCCAGTACCCAGAAAGCCTAAATGCCCGCCATTAGGTTTTATGTGCATATGTTCTTGCACACTCGGTCCTCTATACATTCCGTTCGTCGTTTTACTACCCCAGGTGCTTTAACAGGCACTTAGATCACAAAAAGTCCCGATTTTGCATAGGGGCCAGGTAGAGCGATGGATATTCCTTCCTCAGCAAACGTAGCGATATCCAGCCGCTTTCATTATACTCAGTCCTTAACTCAAAGAGATAGAGGGTGCAACAGGGAGGAGGTGATATATAGGACAATCATAGGTCAATCATAGTTCTGGTTAGATAGCTTTGTTGAAAAGGTAATTTAAAAGCTACGAGGATGTAAGCTCTCTATAATCTTATTTTCACTTGGCTGTCATTTTCCTTGAGAAGCTCCGCTGGTTCCTCGTTATGCTTTGTCTTATCAGTTGCTACAAAAAATGCTAGAACTAGACTCCTTTCGAAAAGGGCATTGCGTTTCCTAGAAACAAGGATTATCAATTTTCTTTTTATTGTGAACTAGAAGCTGTATATTCGAAAACCTCATCTGATAACAATATTAGTTTCTTACTACCCACACGTTTCCCAATATATGGATATGAGTACTATTATCGAAGATTAAAACCATGTTATTTTAAAGGCGCAGCTAAAAGCCCCGCTTAGGGGTACATATGTGCCCGAAGTAGCGCTAGAATTCAAGTGCAGATAGAGGCTCTTATTGCAGCTAAGGTGCAAAGTAAGGGTTTTTTTTCAATATGCTGCGCCTAAAAAGTAGTGCTAGTCATATCTGAGAGCACGAAAGCCGAGGTTGAGGTTATAAATAATTAACAAGTCATCATGCCACCTTATTTCCTTTTACTAAGCGACCGCAATTGATACCACTCTTAGGATCACACCTTAAAGGTCTATATTGGGAGCTACCTTGATGCGCTGCACCTTGAATAATTTGAGTTTGTTCTGGAGGTGCTATGGGGCTGTCGTCAACCTCTGACCCAAGCTGCCATAAGAGCTCTCAAGGGGGTTTCTAACCAATAACAGCGACTTGATCAAACCGAAGGAACAATGTAAAATGATAGGGACGTCTGACCACACAGCCACAAGCGATACGGTTGTATCCTCTACATGGATTTCGCAATCCTTGCAAATAAGCTTACGTTGCTTGATCAAGAAGTTGAAGCCGTCGATTGAGTCTTAATTAATACCAGGTGGCTTGACGCCGTTGTATACCTCTGGCTTATTAATTTATATAAAATTGTTTATAAAAAGCCT
>KV749730.1:0-20388 GCA_001692915.1 Glonium stellatum
GGTTTTGGGGGGTGGGGGGGGTGCTTGCCGTTGGCCGCTAGGGCATTGCGAGACCTCCCAAGCCCTCCAAGCCTCGACCACCCCTCGACCACCCCTCGACCACCCCTCGACCATTCCGAGATCCCTCCCCGACCCCCAACTGCCTCGCATATGCTGGAGATTGCCGAGAGTGTGCCACAACTACCGCAACAGGTTGCCCATCAGGGTGCTAGCGGTATACAGTCGTGACAGTACAATACATACGCCCCATCATGCACACGTACACGCGCCATTCGCTGCATACCCACTGCCATACCCGCTGGCATACCCACTGCCATACCCACTGCCATACCCACTGTCATACCCACTGTCACACCTAACCTCCATTATCGGAATCCTGAAAACCTCGTCATCCCCGAATCATCGCCGCCTATCCCCTCAGAAATTTCCAATCCTGACGAAATTCCACTTCCCCTTTCAGCGCTTCCAATCTCCCCAAATCAGCCATCTAACAAGGAAATCCAAAAGAACTAAAACGTCGAACCGACCGAATATATCCCGAAATACCAAATACTGAGGAACCTTTTACTTTTGTGCATCCTCATCCACCCTCCTTATGCGAAGCCCGTACCCTATCCTCACGCCGCTCATGAACCAAGCCCCTTTAGTCTCCTCGATCTCGTTGGCGCTCCTCTACGCCTTCTCCGCCGCCGTCTCGCCCCCAACCACCGTGTGCTTTGCGGGGACTACGCCTTTAAGCGGTGGTAACAAGCTCCTAGCCGTCTGCCGCGCCTGCTGCGCCAGCAGGGAGTCGATGATGGTCAGTGCCGCCATGGCCTCCACGATCGGAACAGCGCGAGGAACTACACAAGGGTCGTGTCGGCCTTTGGCCTCGAGCACGCCATCCTCCTCGTCGTACGTCGCCGTGTGCTGCGCCTGTCCAATCGTCGCCGGTGGCTTGAAACCGACCGTGAAGTAGATAGGCGCTCCGTTCGAGATGCCGCCCTGTATACCACCGGAGTTGTTCGTCTTGGTCGTGAGACGCGGTCGCGGCGCCGCGGCGTACAGGCCAGACTGCGACGGCGGGACAGCTGGTGCCTTGATGAATGGATCGTTGTGTATCGAGCCTGGGATCTGACAGCCTCCAAACCCTGACCCAATCTCGAAGGCCTTGGTAGCCGGTATGCTCAGCATTGCGTGTGCGAGCATCGCTTCAAGCTTGTCGAAGCACGGCTCTCCCAGCCCACTCGGGCAATTCCGTATCACACAGGTCACCGTTCCTCCTATGCTGTCTTGACGGTCCCGGAAGTCTGCTACCAGCTTCTCCATCCGCTCACTCGCCTCCTTATTCGGACATCGGACCGGTGCGAACGAGTCTACAGTCTCACGATTTATCTCTTCGATCATCTTCAGAAATTCCGGGTTGGTCGCTGGCGTAGGGTGGGTTGGTGTTGGCGGGAAGAGGTACTCGTTGCCAACTGATGATACGAAGGCTACAATTTCAATCCCATGCGCGAGCCGCAGGTATTTCTCTGCAATTGCTCCCGCAGCAACACGTCCTGCAGTCGTAATTAGCATCTTGACTTTCCACAGTCTTGGTACGCATGCCTATCGTCTCTCTAGCGCTGCTCCTCCCTCCACCACTGCTCGCCTTCACTCCGTATTTCTCTAGGTACGTCCAATCCGCATGGCTTGGGCGTGGGTAGAGGTCCATTGTGCTATTTCCGTAATCCTTCGGCCTTTGGTTCTCGTTCATGACCCTCATGCCAATAGGCGTACCCAATGTTATGCCAAACTCAGTCCCCGACTGTATCTCCACTCGGTCTTTTTCATTCCTGGGTGTCGTGATTGAACTCTGGCCGGGCCGCCTCCTTGTCATTTGAGGTTGGATATCCGCCTCTGTGAGCTCCATGCCTGGAGGGCATCCTTCCACGATACATCCGACAGAGAGACAATGCGATTCGCCATAGCTAGAGCAGATGTTAGCTCAATTGCCGTTGGATTGAAAATAATTGCATATTACGTAGTGACGCGAAAGTGCTGGCCGAACGTGGACCCCATCTCGACCTGTTTACGGTTTTGTTGAAAGCTCTATATTACCCGTAGACAGGCGGTTTCAATTAGGTATTAGGAGGTGGACAGGCCAAGGTGGGTTTGAAGGTGTAAGGTGTGCGGGTAGGAGTCACTAATTTTTGTGACCAGGCGTGCAGAGCGTGCATGGCCTCATGGTCCGATTCTCGGAGCAACCTGGCTGAGGTGCATTATCGATAAGACAAGCCACTAGTCCTAAACCAAGGGATGCAGCTAGGTACGGCAGTAATCTGCTCGACAAGTCATGCAAGTCATCCAACAATCTCCGGCTTTCTATTGGCTTCACACACTAATTAAGTTATATCCATGCAAAATAAGCCTCGTGGAAATCATAGTATAGACAACAATGGATCCCTTGTATTTACCTGAAAGAATCCACCTATGTCTGTTACATATTAGACTAGACGCCTTGCCCTTTAGCCACGAGCTCCCTTTCCGCTTTCTACTTCAGTCTCGCGTTTTAGTATAGATCTGGTCTGCTCCGATGGCCCACAGACTTGCCGTAAGGGAATTTAGTATGCCGTCGGGAACACGCGGAGTAGGAATAACCTTTCTATACGTCATAGTAGAAAGCGTCATATCTCAGGAAGATTGGAGTGGCGGACCAGATTTACACAACGTTAGAAGCATTAGACTAAGATATTCGGAGAGCTTATGTGTTTAATAATCATACAAATGACCTCAAAGAGGCTTTAATACGGTTGACCCCTGTCATTGTTGGATTGTCTCTGTCCGCGGAGCAGGACAACAGATCCCACCCAGAGTTCTCCAACATACATCCACTTCGACAATAATACAATCCTCCAGCCCTTAGCAAGGACATAAATCCACAGAATATACAACCATGGGTACGGAATTGGAACATCGGACCAAAATCCATTGGTAGCTATTAAAATACTGTACATTCTAATAATGCAAAACCACCGGGTATCCAAAAGGTTATCGTTGTGCTGTCTTGCCCCGATATGCTATAACAAACTTTGAAAATACAACCAAAGTTAAGAATGCGTGACGAAACGATGTCGCTGTGCTGAGGATAATCATGTTGAAAATCCTTAAAAAAAAACTTCTAGCACCTTCGTTACTTAGGCCTAAGAGTCCTCATTTATGCAGCCCAGCCTCCACCAGACTCTTTGCTGTCCCGGCCCTCTCCTCGTACAATCTGCGGAGATCATCCACTGAAGCCTTTTTCAGATCCAATTTCTGTGGTGGTCCTCGAGGTGCAAGTCCATTCAACGAATTCTGTGAAACAGATGGGGGTTCAAACGAAGGCATTCGTTGGAGTAGTCTAGGTGATGGGGCCCTAGCCCTTGGTGCACTAGGAAACGAAAGAGTAGGTGATCTACTGGACGGTTGAGCATTTTGGGGGGAAGTGGTGGTGGGATAAACAGGTCGCGCAAGTGAATTTATAGTCGGGGATCGGTTTGTAGATGCAGGCCAACTGGGCCTGCGGAATTCATTCGCAGCAGACTGGGGCTCCACCGAATCTCGCCTAGCCCCACTCGAAGGAATGACATCCGCAGGAATGACTGACTGGGAGGGAGAGATGGCACCATCGGATTTACTATTTTCATCCACATTTTCTGGGATGTTTTTTGGAGTGTATACGGGTTTGCGCTTGACGGAGTCTGCAATACTCATGTTTGCCATTCCAGGCAATGCCATTCTACTTTCTGAGAATGTCCGAATTTGGCTTTGCGCCGCGGTACTTTCGGCGTTACCGATCTGCTCTGCTGTCAGGGCTTTCCGCTTTGGAAGAATGATTTTAGGAGTAGGAGGATCGCCAGCACTGTTCGTACCAGATTTCTTCTCGCTAGAAGTCTCCCATTCGGACGGGCGCGGTGGAGCGAACCCATCCGTCACAGCTGCATAACTAGCAGGTGACTCTTCCACATCATTGGGACTATCCATAACGATTGTAGAGTATCTTGGAGGAATCGATAAAGGAGGTGCTGGTTTACGTTTGGTTGCGGAGTCGTCCGAGGAATTGCCAGAAGGTAACTGAGGCTGTGTTTTGATGGATCGTGGCGGTAGGGGAGGAGGCAGTTTCGGAGAAGCCTCGTTGTCCTGAAGTATGATACCGGTGAAGTGCTTTTCGTCTGTTTCGTCTGGAATTTGACTATAGGTCCTATCCTCTAGAGGGTCTTCCCAGTCGTCCGGGTCCCCCGGTAGACGAAGATCTCTTTCGAATGCGCTTTGATCTACCCCACACGCATTGCGGAGTTGGTCTGACCAAAGATCAACAGCGACCGTTAGAATGCGGCGAACAACTGAAGACATTTTAGCGTCTTCAACCTGATCAGGCCCACAGAGTAGGGCGGGCGCAAAGCAAACGGCCAAGTTTTCGGAAGACATCTTATTTTGCTCCTGTCGCGCTTTTATGGCATCCAAAAGCGGAAGAAGATGTCTAGTCATAATCTCTCGAGAAATACTTGGAAGAGGAGACCATTCTGACTTCGGCGATATCAACTCCGTGAGCCTCTCCAGACTAGGAAGATCTTGCGAGTTACCAAAAAACGCCTTTAAGTCTCGGTAGGCCGACTGCGGAAATAAAGGCTGTCGTAGGTCCGCGTACCATGATTTGATCAAACCTGCAGCCAAAATCGCCCCATATGCATCCCTCTGATCAACTTCCGCCAGAGCTGCTTCAATACCCTCGGCATGAGGATATTTTGGGACGGGGAGAGTAACTCGATTGTCCTTCCAAACTATGAATTTCTGGCCTCTATCGTAGGCTTCCTTCAGAATTTCTTTCAGCTTAGAATGTGGCGGTATCCTAAAAAGTCCTTCGGTAACTATATTTTGTTCCATCAAGATGAATTTAGTGGTTTCTCGAAGAACTCTGGGAAGCCTTGTGGAGCCATCGCTACTTTTCGGTAAAGGGTGCTTGACCGCGAAAGCTCGTCGTCCACTAGCGTACGGAGCATAAATATCATTTGATAGGCGCCGATCATGGAGGTAGGCTGATGGTGGGATGAGTAAATCTTCAATGGCAAGATGGAGTGCAAGATTGCTCAAAGTTGAAACTGCGTGCATTCTCTGAATCAGTAAATGTTCCAACTATGCCATTGCCCCTTTCATTCGAGGTAGGAAGATCACAATACGTACCATGAACAATTTTCCTCCTGAATTTCGGACTAACAATTGTCGAAAACATCTCTACCAGAATTCTAACCCAGCTTCTTTCATGGACGATGTAGAGCTTCTGCAGTCGTTTGCGCATAGCCCTCGAAAGCACATGATATGCTTGTATGAACCATCCCCACCCGGGCCTATTCTTCCTCATCGTTGTTGCACCATCGGCTCCGCCACCGGCAAAAAATATCACCTCATACTCAGATCCTTTCAAGAGCTCTTCCTCCCCCGGTAATCTCGCAAGGACATAAGGAAGTAGTGCATCAAAGTCTACTTCCCGTGCGTCCGGTAACGCGGCCGCATTAAGTATGTAGATTGGCCTGCCATCTTTCGACGGTATAGGTGATCGGTATAGTATACTTGCGGCAACTCTAGCTAGAGGAGTGGAGTAGTCCGAGGAGCTTTGTGGAGGGGGAACGGCGCTAAGTGACGAGCTTCGAAGGCGGTTGGCGAGATGGGAGCGCATGGCTTCGTGTTTCTAAGAATTTTAATGTATCCAGCAAGTCGAGCCAATTTGAGCAAGCTAGAGAGAGAGCCGTCTGGGAGGAGACGCTCGATGCGTTGGCACTGTTTTTGGAGGTTTCAGTGGTCGTAACAAGGGAGGATCAATAGAGTTGCCCAAAAATGGGGAAATATGAATAAGGCGGACTTACTTCAGCTCGTCAAGGCCTGAAAAGCGGCCCGTCCCTTGGTGGCTAAATATAAGAGTTCGGTGCTAAGGAATAGTAGGTGCTTCGGCGGGGGCTTACGCGGAAAGTCAGGTCAAAAGCAGGTTATGTCACCCAAGAGAACGGCTAGGAACGTACATATGGGTCCAAGATGTCCAGATTGGTGTATCTTTTGGCAACCGTAATCGACGTCAGCAGGTCCAAGGGTCAAGGATATGAGTGCGTGGGTGGCTGAGCTGGCATCGAACATGGGGGTGCCCAGGCCCAGGTGAGCTTTTCGATCACCGCTGCCAAGCAAACAAACACACTGAACCAACTCCAATGCATTAACGGCCAAATGTCGGATCCACTCTGAACACTCCGCAGAATGGATCGACTGATCTCCCCGCATATCCATTGCAGTACGCTCACACTTCAGATGAAGCAAAATCATTTGAGCTAGGCCTACGTCCAATCACGTCTCTCAAATCGTCGCAGCATGCCCCGCCAGTGGAAAAAAATAATTAATACATTCTCCAAGTTTAACTACCTACCTATCTACCGCGACATCCTACGCTACTCTTGGCACGTTTAAGTCTCCATTACTCATGTGAATCATGTGAATCTGTTCCATCTCCATAAAAATCACCCAGTTGCTCCTCGTCATCCTCGAAACCTACTTCAAGCTCTTGTACTGCATGCCGCAGCTCCTGAAGCCGCGCCGTACGTTCGGCTATGGTATTAGGGGAAACTCCCGACTCAGCTATTCGGCGCTCGAAGTCCTCTTCCGTAGGTGGAGCGCCGGTTTCTGGATTAATGGCCCCTTCGCCTTCAAATAGCCACGGAATCAAGCCGCGGAAAAACGACTGAAGTGTGGCATATTCACGGAGGATCTCGTCGGGGTTACTGAGGTTTCGGCGTGCCTGATTACCAGGGTGTTCAGTCGTGTATGAAGGAAGGTTATCTTTTGGAGGAAGTGGATCCGATGTTGATGTGTATTGTGCCGTGATTCGGTGGTCTAGAAGGCTTATGAGCGCTCGGTCATCTGTCAAGATGACATGACGAGCGACTTTGATTTTATCAAACTTCAAGAGCCAAGAGGTAGTACTACCTACTGATATAACACTTGTGCAGGATGAAGCGACTTCGACCAGAAGCGATGTTGCCTCGGGAGTGTTCCAGATGTCTTTCGCCTTGGTCACGTAAAGCTCACAGAGAAGTGTCTGGTAGTCACCTAATGGCTGACGACCCCATATTGGTTGTGGAATTGGGTTTATATCAAGTTCTTGACATAAGCCGGCTGCAACCCACGGGTACTCTTGAATGGCTAAACTTAGCTTGCTCCTCGCCTTCTCAGGCTGATTCAGTTGGCTATATGCAAGGCCAAGTGTCATAGCGATATTGGGTGGGATTCCCCACCTCTTTCGAAGGTAATCAGACTCTGCCAAGTCGATGAATTGCTGGGGTTGCCGGCCTCTCATTGCAAGTTGGTCGATGACAAGACGCACGCAATATGGATCCTCATCAGGATCAAGGCTGAGCACGAGCTTTGCCCACTCAAAAGCTGTCCGCCAAGTAGCACGCATGCCAAGATTACTTATGTATCTCCACGCTGCCAGCCAAAACTCGCGATTTTCAGGACGTCGAAAATCAAGCCGTGCTTTGCCCTGAGAAAGGTTTTGCGAGAAGCTCGAATGTACCGATCGACCTAACGAAAACAGCGCACGCTCAAGAAGGTCGCCGGAGGTAGCATGATCGCGCTCTTGCTTAGCAATCTCTGAAACCTGGAGCAATGTAGAAATGTGATATGCTAAAATAAAGTTATTAGTTATAGTTAAGGCTGAAATTGAGCTCCCAACAGAAGCCGCTTCTGCACAAGAAACATATATGAATAGACTTTTACAAGTGGATCCACTTACGATTGTACTGTAGTAGTTGAACCATGCGGTTGGGATCCATAGACGCTACACAGGATTCGAATTGTCTTTGGACATCCTGGTATGTTCCGTTGTGGACAAATCGATACTCCACAGTACCATCTTTCTTCTTCTCTACTATTTCCATTCCTAGACCTCCTGATGTTGCCCGAGGCCATTCTTCCTTTCCTTGGATAAATATATTCCGACGCAGACCAAGAGAGGCGAGGTTACGACCACCAGGCGCGTTCCTTCCTGCAACAGCTCCAGCAATACCAACTTGCTGTGGACCTCTGCCACGCCGCCTTCCACCAGTTGCTTCTGCTTCGCCGCTTCCTTCCAAAGCTGCACGGCCAAAGAGTCTACGCATCTCATTCGATGCGTGGAGGTGCTGCGTATCAATAGACAGGACTGAAAATAATTGCTGTATCTCTTTGCTGAGGGGCTTTGTTAGTTGATTTGAAGCTCCGCCGGGCTTGGACTGAGAAGTATTCAAGGATAATGATCGTAGAGCACGATCAATCTCGTCAAACTGTGGCATTGAGCTTGAAGATGACGGGGTTTTCTGCTTTAATTTTGGCTCCGGGTCCTTCCTGCCTTTACCCTTTTTCTTCTTCTTCCGCTTTGAAGCCTTAGAGGTTTGCGGCTGCAGGCGAGCAGATTCTGCCATTTGCTCTTCATCAGAATCTGCTTTGTCGCTTTCTATTACATCTTGTTCGCCGTCATCCCCTTCTTCATCATCCGCGCCTAGCAGGGCAAAGGCACTGACCTTATTGCTGGATGCCGCAATCGGTTCATCATCCGACTCATCGGCTTCTTGATGGGAGAGCTTCTCTAACTGTTGCCTTTCTTCCAGTTCTCGCTGGGCTCGACGCAAAGCACGCGAAGACATCCCGAAAAAACTCTTTCTTTATCTTGCGAGGCTGATTCTAGGAGTACAAATGTTCTGCGTTTTATTTACTAAACTTAAAAGATTCCTGGATGACGACTATGCTTGGCATTTTAGCGCAAGGGTCGTGGCGTCGGAAGCGGCGTCTTTTATCCGTAAACGCATGGACCTAGACATCATGACCACTTCACCAGGCCTCCTTCGCTATCATCAAGGCTCTTTCTCTCCCCCTTCCTCTAATCTCCTCGCTCTTCTCCCTTCAAGGCTTTGCCAATGCGTCGAATAACCGTCCAAGCCTTCCGCTGCGCTCGCCGACCTTCCCTGCGCAAGTTTATTAAGGCCCGAAACATAACCCTCACTCCTCCAGATCATGCCTTAGGTCTACGGTCCTTCTATTCACGGAAGGATCGCCCAGCAACTACCCTCCTAACATCTTCAATGCACATACGCAGCTTCTCTGTTGCAGTCGTATCTGCCGCCGTCGCTTCCGGGGCCTTTTACGCGTACCGGGGCACTAATCCTAATTCTAGTACTACCACAAGCACATCTACGTCACATTCAGCAGAGCAAAGCAGGAGTTTAAGTGCATCCAATGTCTATTCGAATTCACCACAAGCAGTCCCCAGTAGCGCGACGTCAGAGCAAGCCTCCGAGTCTACTCGACGAGCTCTGGTAGTAGGCCAAGGCTCGCTTTACACCGGAACGATTACTGGTGACGGTCCCCTGTCGAAGGAAACGGATGACTACGGGCGGAAGGTACTCGAAATGTTGACACCGGAGCAGGCAACCCAGAAGCTGCGGAAGAACGAGGAGTCATGGCTCGTGGGGAGGGGTAAAGGCGTTGTTCGTTATGATGTCGTTCAAATACCCAGCAACGACCCCATTGAGGACGATCATGCCGAGAAAATCATCGAAGTACCACAAAATTTAGCAGCCACGAATGATAGCTCATCAGCTAGTGATTGGATGTTCTGGGGAGTCTTCGATGGCCATAGGTGATAATACCTTTCTCAATGAGCTCCGTTTACATGCTAATTCATCGTCCAGTGGTTGGGTAACATCTGCGAAGCTACGCCAAACGTTAATATCTTTTGTTGCTCGCGAGCTCGATTCAACATACAAGAAGGCGCTTGCAGATCCTTCGCTTATATTCCCTACTCCCGAATCCATCGACACTGCCATCAAAAAGGGCTTTCTCCGTCTCGACCACGAAATAGTTCATGAGTCAGTCACAAAAGTACAAAAGGCACAGTCTAAACTTGTTGCAGCTGAATTGCTCGCCCCAGCACTTTCCGGCTCCTGCGCACTTTTGTCATTCTACGACAGCAGGTCGAAACTTCTACGAGTTGCATGCACTGGTGATTCTCGAGCAGTTCTGGGACGACGAGGCCCAAGTGGCAAGTGGACTGCCACTCCATTGTCTGTTGACCAAACGGGGGGAAATGCTGCAGAAGCGGAACGACTGCGAAATGAGCATCCAGGCGAGCCCAATGTCGTCAAAAACGGCCGTGTCCTCGGTGGTCTGGAGCCAACACGAGCATTTGGTGACGCGATATACAAATGGAGCATCAAGACCAATGAAGAACTCAAAAGGTCGTATTTTGGTCGCACTGGTTCCGCGCAGCTACGCACACCTCCATACGTTACAGCAGAACCTGTAGTTACGACTACAAAAGTTGAACCGGAAAAGGGTGACTTTGTCGTTATGGCTACTGATGGTCTTTGGGAAATGCTTACCAATGAAGAGGTCGTTGGGCTTGTTGGCCAATGGTTAGAGGCTCAAGCGGACGGCAAACGAGGCCAAGGCGGCTGGTCCGACTCTTGGCTAAAGAGCTGGTTTAGTGCCCAAAAAGGTCTACCAGTCGAACAAACCGAACGTAATGGTGACAAGGGCGGCCAGCGAGCTCCAATTCGACAACAGCAGTGGGGCATGAAGGCTGCCCAGAATGATCGCTTCGTAGTGGAAGATAAAAATGCCGCAACGCATCTTGTGAGGAACGCTCTAGGGGGTAAAGACCAGGATCAACTTTCAGCGCTCTTGACCTTACCAAGCCCTTACTCCAGACGCTATAGGTAAGCTAATGCCGATTTATATACAACACTGGAAACCTAACAAAACTCGCAGGGACGACTTAACCGTAGAAGTTATCTTCTTTGGCGAGGGTAACACAACTGGTAGTGTTACTCTCAACCCAGAAGCAAGCGCTCCTATCCCCGACATGAAGGCGAAATTGTAATTTCCTTGGCCTCATTTCCTCAACTTGACTATTGATACCCGGTACTTTCAGTTAGTCTATACCGTTGGGTTCCTTGTATGGCGCGGGCGTTAGATCACAATCATGCATACTCACGGTAGCGTCGGCGTTGACGAGTTCGCCAAGTTCATCATTTGCGAGCTATCTGCAGAACCAGCAAACCGGGATTGTTTCGTTAACTATCGCCTCTATCTAGAGATACATAGTGGCTTATAGCTGCTGAGGTAGAACTGCATTCCATAAATATAGAAGCATCTACTTTCGCTATGATATTTTTGGTCACACCAACCCAAGCATTTTCAGTTCCTGCTCAAACTAATTGCAGGCATGACTCGTCCGAAAGGTGTGTAGGCTTCGTAATAACTACTAACCAAAACCTAACACGGAATTTACAGAAACCTAATGGATTTGACTTTACAGGGGAAGAACTAGGCTCAAGTTCTAATCCTACGTATTTAGCAACAAGGGAACAAAGAGGCAACACTGCCATTCTCGAGACTTCCACCCACGGCATAGACGAACGCTGGCACTAACTCAAGAAGTTTCATAAGTTTTAAAGTCAAGCCAGCACGATTCTGTAGGGTGGTCATACATGCCTTTTCTAATCCTCAGATCTAACGGATTATACAACCCTCGACGCCTCTCAGCAAAGGGTATTTTTAGCTGCGGATAGCACTAGCATCGGTCTCTTTGATCCTTAGTAGCACCTTCACCTTCCGATTCCCCCATCTGGACTCTGAATTACGCCGGCGGAACTGGCCTTGCCATCAGCTGTACGTATTTTAGATGACGCCTCAGCTAAGTCCAGCTATAGAATAGAAGGAAAGGGGCTCTCGTATGTATCGTGGGTATGGGTTGCAATCCGGAGAGATGCTGTAGCTGTACCAGGCCAAAGCACTCGTGCGACAAGACTTCGGGACACCCCTCTATCCCAAATCGATCAGTCGAGCAGTGGTACCAGTCAAGGATCTCTCGCTTCATTGCCGGTTTGATTCCTCTGAATATACTAGCATAGTTATTCGGAATTAAATTACCGTCTTCGGGAGCAAATAATTCCGGGGGAGATTATAAATTAAGAGCCTTACCCTGTGTCTTCCGCCATGAACCCCAAACAAAAATTCTACATGAAGGAATCGAGGCTCACATCTTCTTTAGCAATCCGGTCGAACCATCCTATCTCATTACCATGATACCACAAATAACGCCGCACGCTACGCCCTCCCAGGTTAATCCAGCTTTCTTCCAGAACGCAGCGTGCAAAGCCCTGAAATCGTGCTCCGCACCTCCAATATTACCCGCTATACCAAACAGGGGAAACTCCTCGACCTTCAGCTCATTCTTTTATTCCTGCATGGTTCGAGATCCCGGGTATCACAAGCGGCGGTCCCGAATCATCATATCAGCCTCAGCCGCGGAGAAGAGACCTTTGGAAACGTATTGTTAGAGATGCTACACATCAAAGGCATCAGCTATTGGTTGATATGGAGCGTTCGTTTTATGGCAAGCTGACGTTCAGCCGACGTCTGATCAATAAACCGCCTTTTTCACAACTTACTATACCAAAGGGCTTGATCTTGGCCTAAACCTCAATATCTTTCCAGTTGATATTCTCTTGTCGTGGACTATAAATTGAAGATTTGACGCTCTGCCAAAGCGAGATGAAACGATGTCACCCTGCTATTCGTCACCTTTGACTATGCCAGCACGAATATCTTAGCGTGATAGAGACAAGAAAGAATCATCAGGAGGCGTATTCTGAAGATTAGGGAGCGGCGAGGATGATTCCATATCAACCGCAAAAAGAAAAACGGTAGATGCAGATACAGCGTAATCTAAAGAACGAGAGGCTGTATGACAAATCTCAGACAGTGCTTGCTAAAACAGGAAAAGTTTAAGAGGAAGCTTTTCAGTAAAGATAAGGACACCGATCATCTATAATTCCAGCGATTTTATTCACAGTGTATCCTGGGCTAGTTGGGAACACTGAGTACCACGTCGTAAGCCAAAATCAATACTAAAAGAGGAATCACCCGTCTAGCGCAATAATTACTAAGGCGATCACTCTGAAAACCTTGAAATGTACTATCTACTAACAAACCTACCGTGGATGCTACAACGCCTAAAATATTCCCAAAGACTTATAATATTATAGTGCCTAGATAAAAGTCCCTGCATGATCTATGCTACAATTTTTTGTTCATAATGCTGAGCCTCCTCACGTGATACATTTCCTAACGAAAGATTCGGAGTTAGTAGCAGCAGCGGCAGTGCCCAATCACCCACTACAGGCCAAAACCCGACATAATAGCCGACCAACTGCAAAAGCACATTACAGACAATGAAGGCCACTCTCAGCTTCATCCCTGACCTACCTATTTTCCAGCACGAGAAGCCGTACGAGTTATGGCTTCCGGCTGAGGAAATACCAGAGAGTCTGCCGTGGACTAACTGCCAGTTTTTCGAGCACCTTGCTACTGAAATCAAAGTCGCCAGAAGCAGCAATACCGACTTTGGTTACGAGACTACCAGATTTAAACACCTTTCCAGTCCATTGAGTCAGTGCTTCACGGGAGACTCCAATTGGCGCTACAATAACAGCATGGCTCAGAAATATATCAAGGAGACAGTGAAGCTTATTGAAAGAGTTCTCTGCACAGAAGGTCCTGTGCTTCGATTGGAGAGTAAGTACAGCTCTTCTTAGTTTCTATCATTGAAATCTACGTCGGGGACCAAGGGTTGTAGTATCGCAAGAGTTCTCAGACCACAGCAAAACTAGGACAATACGAAGACTATCAAAGCCGCGACCTAAGCCGCACACAAGCTCTAGGGCCGGCTCAAAATGTTCATACAGGTAATATAGACCCATGATCCTATGATCGCAATGCTAAGGGTGTCCAAGATGACACCCCATGGGGCGGTCGGATGCGACCGAAGCGCCACCCCACAGATGCAGAACTAAAAGACTTCGAAGATGGCCTTACGCGCATACGAACCGTCAAGTGAACCCAACTTTTATCTTTTCTCAATGACAACTAACTGAGGTAGTTTTTGGAGACCTATCACCCTGCCGTAAATGACTGGCCTTTAGCTGTATGTGGTCGCCGCACAGTGCCTGCTAAGTCTCATATTTTTTGTGACAAAGTCCACCCTGATTATGTTAGCGAAAGTGGCTACGTCAAGTACAGCTCTTCTTATCATTAGTATTGGCTCTTCAAGCAAACGATGAATGAGCCACTTGTATTTATTTCTTGGGACTCGACGGCTGGCGAAACGTCGTATGAGTTAATTTTACATATCTATTTCTATTTCACTAATTGACAAAGCTGGAATTCCTCATGCTGCTTTCTACAACCCCGACTCAATATTCGGGGACAACCCAAGAGAAAGCATCGAGATTCGACTGTTGGTGCTCACAAAGAATATCATGGAGGAAACCTAATTGGTGAATCACAGACCGCTTGAGCGGGAGCAAGGAGTGAGGTAACTTATCCAGTAGATTCATAGAGTAACCATTCAATATATCTCGCAGCTAAGCGGATAGTCGTTATCTACTGTCGCTAGTATAAATGCAAATCGCAGAAGTCTATCGTCACCGCCCACATCTTCTAAGATCGAGAACATCATCGAGAACAACAAGCTTTACAATGCTGTCTTCCAATTTTTTTACGGAATCTTTATCAGCCAGACATGAGAGCTCTGGAAATGGGGGCGCTGTAGTAAATGACGACGCCAGAGTGCAGCCATGGAGACGACTTCTGAAAACCTCGCGATCGGAGGACGAGTAACGGGAGTTATCGAATCATTTCGACCCAAACTCGGTGCTAAGGCTTCGAGAAGAGCGAGACGATAAAAGCCTTGGGGGTTAGTCAATGTCTTGATCTAGCCAGTAAGTATTGTCTCGAGCAAGGCTCTCTTGATCAAGGGCTCATCGACCCAGCCGGTCGCAGGTTTCAAGGTCGTCTTTTATCGGGCGGCGGCGGCTGGGGGATGAGGGGGTGCCCTTTAGTCTATTATTTCGTGGAGCTGGGCTGAAGGAATGGCGTATGGTTCTAGTCGCATACATGCACATCTTACGCCCCGTTCAAATGCGGCATTTTTTCTTTGCATACATTTGAGGCGTAAGCGTTGTGCTGTAACACATCATGTTAGCGGTCAGACAACCATTACGCAGAATAGCTTTGACAGCCCAGTCAATTGAAGTTCCTTAAAATGCGAACAGTCAGTTAGGCATTGTGTACGAGATCACTACCAAGAGATGCATCTTCAACCGCTTCACCTCCCCGAGGTAACAGTATCTCTTTCATGTATCAGGTTATCGGCCAAATACCACTCCGAAAAGCCGTACTATTACTCCAGCCCTCCGGAATCCAGTGAAGAAGATTTACGATCCAACATTGAGTATGAAGTGCATGACCGTATTCCTATCTACAATCTGCACCGTCAGCTGTTCCGACTGATGCCGATACATGTCAATATCCGAATAAAATCTAGCTCATTCCTAAACAAGTCGTCCTTGTTCCAGAATGAGTCGTATATCGCTTTAAGCGTCTCATTCCAACAATCGTCTTAAACCGAAACAGACTTAAAGCTATATTGAGATATAATAGAGCCTTCTTAATGGATCTTCATATTTTCGTAGATTTAACTATTTCTACGGGTTATTTAAGGAAAATTAATGCGAATTTAACAGCTATCACGAAGTTTAAAGCGAAGCCCCTGCGCTAACCCGATTAAGCGATTACTAATTACACTTAACACCATTAGAGGTTCCCGTCTTTTAAATTCCATTAAATAGAAGAAATAAAAAATAAAAAATATCATTATTTTTGCGTTTTATGGAATGTGTACGGTGTGCGTAGTGCTTCCTCTGCTGTGTTATCTGGTAATCGGCCTAATCATTGAAAGATCTATTCCGGCTTAAGACAATTGTTCCGAAATAAGACGCTCAGTGTGATACACGACTCATTCTGAAACAATGACAACTCATTCCGGAATGAGGCAAAAGTTATCCAGATAACGTCGTGTATCGATATCAGTCGGAACAAATGATTGGTTCGCCCTCGTCTGTGAGACAAGGTTGTGACGGTTCCCCATCGAGAAATTCCTGATGACATTCTACACAAAACGGACACGGCGAAAGTGGAGCTTGTGATGGACGCGCAAACATTGTCATCAAGGATGGTAGCTAAGACTCAAGAAACCAATTCGAGCGCTCCTGCCGTAGATGCTCTTCGAACGCTCCCTGATTTTGGCAAGTAGTGTGACCTGGTACATTACAACTCCAATCCCTCCGATCGAATTGCACTTCGTGGCTGAACTAATCAGAGCCCTTCTCGAAAATCACATCTGGTGTGGTGCAATGCTCAAAAGTGCAAACATAAGGACAAAGGTCGCGAAAAAGATGCAACCTAAGCATGAACGTAGGCACTATTCTTCTTAAGAGTTCTCGTACTAAATATTCACTCACCTCCAATCACGCGAACTTTTAGTTTCCACAAGGTGGAAGCAATATGGACATTCAAACTGCTCGAGCCCCCTACCATCTGGTCCACGTGGGAGAGACGGTACACGAGTTCTGTCTACTGAGCCTGCTGTAGATGCATATGTGGATAGAGTTCGGGCATCGGAACATACCCCAACTTCATCGGGGTCCTTTGGAGGGATGAAGTGTACATGTGGCTTCCGTGGTCGTTGCAGAACGACGAGTAGATGCCCCAGATTTGGAGGTTTTAGGCTCTGGACGCAACGTTGATGCAAGTTTCGCATTATGCGCCTCCTCAAGTTGACTCCCAAGCTGCCTCTCAATTGATACATCTTCCTGTAGCTCACTCTTCCGGGCCTAGCGAGTGCTTGATGATGCCGTCCATTGTAGATTAAGTATTGTCAGCGGTGTTTCATCGACTTTGCAAGGCGCAGGCGGAGCACCTCACTTGCCGATGGAAAGTAGTTTTGAATATGGCCTTGGTCGAAAACGTCGTAATGGGAGATATTAATCGAATCAAATTTAGTAAAGCGGTCGTGCGGAACAGGACGCCGTATCATTATTGAGATCTTATAGCGATGACTCGCTATATCCTGGAGTCCTCGGCAAAATTGAGTCATCTCCGTTACTTGTGGCTTCAAAGCGGCAAAACCAGTTTTGCCGTCCATGTCCGACGCAGACGAATTCGACTGGGCATTAGAGGAATCATCGTCGTTTTCTTGACGCCCTATTAAAGTTCGCAATGTAGCATCTTAGATAGGTTGGTCTCCTGTGAAGAAGACTTATCATCCTCCTCTACGATATCTGACCCAGGCTCCGTCGAACTATCATCCGTATCAGACTCCGTCGGCGAGCCTGGCGGCGTTGCACACTCTTCGATTGGCCCCCTCTTGCCTAGTAGCAAGCTAGTGGCTAGCAAATTAGTCAGTAGGTATATAAACGTATTCGTTTCAGCTTATTTAAACCCAAATATCTTTGACTGGGTGAGACATACCCCTTTGTAGCGTTTCATCGAGGTCTTTCAAGAGCCTTATGATTCAGTCTCGGTGGAAGGACGATTCTCTGGGTCGATGGTCGAGCGATATACGGCTCTTCGGGTCATGACGTGCTCCAACATTGCCAGCCCAGACTTCGAAACGACTTTGTTCGTCGCGAACGATGGCCACTGTTATCTGGTTGCTAAAATCTCGAGCAGGATTTTGAAATGCTACTACGAGTTGTTGGAAGGAGACTCGACAGCTATCGTAACAATCGCATATTGCGAGTTCCATCGCGACGTTAAGAGCTTCGACTGCAAATGTGTGGATACGAGAACAATGAATGTGCAATCAGGCCGGGAGCCTTATCCTTTATTCCATCGGGCAACCGTTAATACAAGTAGTCTTGGCGATTGGTTGCCTTGTTGCCTTGTTGCCTCGATCCGTTTGCCCTCCACCATCCCCACGTCAACTCTGCACAGCCTGTTCTGGAATCGAGTCGGCTTAAAGCCCATCCAGCCCATAAAATCTTCAGCGTAACAGCTACAGCACTTTCAGCCTTCACGATATTATTAAAATCCAAAACAGTCTACCGCAAAGAAATTGATATCTCCACCTATCTAGAACATGCTGGGTATGGAGGTTGCTGGTCTCGTCCTAGGAATTATGCCTATAGTGCTGATCGGGTTGCAAGGGGTTCACGGTCGTACGTCTAAGATCTTATTCAAACATCAATATGTTATCGCGAGTTTAATTCGGGAGTTGGACATGGAGCATGCGCAGTTTCGGAGTACTCTTGAGAAAATGTTAAGTGGGCTGGTAGACGAAATAGAACTCGCTCAGCTGCTAGAAGATCACCAACACTCTCTTTAGAAGGATAAAGAGTTAGAAAAAAGTATGAAGCAAAGAATTGGACCAAAAGCCTACCAAACATACATCAGCACTGTCTCCCGAGTAGCCAGTGCCTCAGCAGAACTTGGGGATGCCGTGGGCATCAAGCCAGACAAGGTCAGTAATGTCTGTCTCGAAAAGGCTGAAGTGATTCTAGTACGTCTCTCCGACCACAGAAACTGAAATGGCATAAAGAGATGCGGAAACGTCTCAAGACCTGCATAGAGAATAGCAAACACATCGCACTGCTTGAAGAGATACGAACGTGCAACTAATCGCTCAGTCGGCTTATTGACGACACACTGGGCCTAGAGCCTCTCAGGATAAGTCGACGTACAAGACCTGAAGTAAGCAAGTGGGAGTTCATTCGTGGGCTTGCGACAAGCCTCATCAAGCACTCGAATCCGGGTGGCTTTGCGAGTGTTCCACCCCACATTTAGCTCATTTACACTTAGAACGGAGGAACGAGCTTGGTGAGATTGAGGCACGATTCCGCGTTTTATTTTCCTCTGCGTCGATTCCGAGGGAGTGGCGAGATACTGAAATAAAGATTATGACAAACTTAGAAAAGCAGTAAGTAATAGATTTAATGGAACAAACATTCACTGACGATCTACTAAGTGCGGGAGAATCAATGTCGAATACAAACACGCCGCAGACTCGCTCAGTGTCTTTCAGAACAGACTGCGCGCCTCGACGCTCACTATCACTGCATCAAAAACAAGCTCAAGCCCATCGACTTTGCCTGACAGCCAGCCTTGGGACACAAGGATCGAGGATCTCTGCTGTAAGCTCAAGCAATGCGACAATCCAGGTTACATTGGCTTTCTTGATGATAACCACCACAAACATTACATCCAAGTGGTCCCATCGACCTTACTAGGAGAGTACATTTCTCTTGCTGATGTTTTATCCAGAAATGAAGGAGTGGAGCTTGGATTGCGGGACAAGTACGAACTGACCGTAACACTGACTGCCTCCGTCCTCTAACTGCACGCGACTCCATGGCTTGACGAGCATTGGTCGAACAAGGACGTATATTTCGTACGCAGGCGGTCTAAAAGCTCTCTTGCTAGATATGCATACATCCAGAAGGCGTTTAACCCCCCAAAAGTCCGAGCAATGAGCGACCCCGAGCTTTCTACACCAGCCATTTCAATGCCAACAGTGCGCAACGAAACTATCTTTGCGCTTGGTGTCACTCTTATTGAGCTATCCCTTAGTAGGGCCTTGGCATCTTTTCAAGAGGATACAGATCTCGGTCCCAACGACGAACGCTCATTACTAACGGGTTGGCGAATGGCGAATCGTCTGTTGAAGGAGAAGATCGTTGTTAGCGAAGGAGATCGGTATGCAAGGACCGTCAATCGCTGCATCAACTGTGTCTTCGATCCTTTGGATCCGAGTTCGGAAAATGCTGCTTTCAGGCAAGCCTTTTATGATAATGCTATGGTTCCATTGAAAGAAATACTCATGGATTTTGTGAGATAGTGTTCGTGTGGTTGATAAAATGTAAGCGCAACGAAACGATTGCGTCGGAGAGCTAGGCGCCACAGATGACCCCTCTAACCACCTGACCGTGCGTTTAAGCATCACATTATCAATGGTATTTCCTGCAGGGCTCAGCAGTCTTCGAGGTAGAACTTGCTGTCTTCGGAGCTGAACTTTGGCTTGGATTTCCTTTTGTTTTTACTACGGGATTAGAAAACACTGAATTAGGCGCTCAGCAGCAGCAACGTTATAGGGGCAAAAATCCAGACTTAGCTCTAGACCGTATGTCATATGGTTCTCATGGGCAACCGAAGCCTTCCATTGAAACAATCCTTGCCCGCAGTTATAGCCTTTTGTTACAATTACTCAGTGCTGTTATCAATATTCAATATCAGGAAAAGGCCGTATTGATATTGATATTGAATATTAGTTCAATACTGAAAGATATTGAAAAGATATTGAATATTGAATATAGTAGTCTTGGCATGGTGTTTTAAAGTAGACTCCGTACGCCCTTAAGCTTTGGTAGAGCTTTAAAATAGCTGCTCTCTCGCGATTGCTCTCGCCACTGTCAAGTTCGTGATCCTTGGCGTGGTGTTGATCGAGGGAGGCATGGTGTTGATCGAGGGCGGAGG
>KV749732.1:0-10670 GCA_001692915.1 Glonium stellatum
AATATAGCTAATAGTAGCTAATAGTAGCTAATAGTAGCTAATAGCTATAAAAATACTAGAAATTATATATAAGCCTATATAAACTTCTATATATTAAGTACTAAGTACCCTGCTAATTAATATACTAGTGTCTATTACACTAATATTTATCCACCTTATATTTCTTGCTAGGTAGTTATTCCCTAGTTTTCTATTTATAGTCTAGTGCACTTATCTTTTCTGCGCCTTATTAATGTTTATTTACAATCTAAGCCTTAACCGCACTGACAAAACGTTAGTGTGGCCTAGCTAGTAATGTTACGCTAACTAAATCGGCCACGGATTAGGCGTAATTCTCACATCTTCTCGGTTAGAGTGGAGATATGCACTGTTGCGGCTTGGCGATTTTTACCGATATTTGCGAAATGGTTCTACGGAATCGGATTCGTCGGCACGCTGGGCCTTCGTTTCGCTTATTTGACTTTCAGATCAATAAAGTCGGACAATACCAAGTTCCTTATACCCGCAATTGCTGTATATCCATAGGCGACATTTCCCCTCTCCGCGCCCGTGCATCATGTTACATCACAATCCTTGACTAAATGTTTGCGTCTAGGAGTTCACGGATAATACTTCCCGGCAAGCATTAAAATGTCATGAGTGGGAGATAAATACCAATGCGCTGCTAACTATGGTAATTTCTGACTTACCTGGACCTACCCCAGATTCCTTTCTAAGCTACATCGTCAGAAGATCGCTAAGATGAGGGCCACGCAATTTATCGTTTGGTTATTCTTAGCCATTCGCGCCGTAGAGGCTACGTATGGTCAATATCCTTCTAGCACCTGTTTGCCAAGCAGCTTTAGCCAGCAAGCAACCGCCACAACGTCTAAGACCATGATGACCACCACGTCTAACAAGATCTCATCAGCCACAACGCGACAGGCTATTAGCCTTTTCACCAATCCCGTGGTATATGAGGACTTTGCGGACAATGATATTTCCGTAGGGCACGACGGTTACTTTTATTTCTCAGCGTCGAATATGCATTATAGTCCCGCTGCGCCTATTCTCCGGTCTTATGACCTAGTGAACTGGGAGATCATTGGCCATTCTGTTCCAACTTTAGACTTTGGAGACAGATACAACTTGATAGGTGGCCAGGCATATAGACGCGGTACCTGGGCGAGTACTATGCGCTATCGCAAGAGCAACGGACTTTGGTACTGGATCGGCTGCATTGACTTCTGGAACACTTACATCTACACTGCCAACTCCCCAACGGGTCCCTGGACTTGTGCAGCGGAAATGAGCGGCAACTGCTACTATGACTGTGGACTTTTAATCGACGACACGGACACGTTATACGTAGTGTATGGAGGTACCAATGTCAGCGTGGCTCAGCTAGCCCCTGACGGATTAAGTCAAGTGAAAAGCCAGGGCGTATTCGGAGCTTCTGCTCTTGGAATCGACGGGATTGAAGGTAATCGAATGTACAAGCGCAACGGGCTCTACTACGTGCTAGACGACCACCCCGGTGATACCACTTATATCTGGAAGTCGTCAAGTCCCTGGGGACCTTACACTAGCAAGATTCTTATCAAGAACGCTCAGTCTCCCGTCCCGGGCGGTGGCGCTCCGCATCAAGGAAGTCTCGTCCAGACAGCGAATGGGGACTGGTATTACATGTCCTTTACGTGGGCATATCCAGCTGGCCGCATGCCAGTCCTAGCCCCTATCACGTGGGGCAGTGACGGATTCCCGATCTTAACAACCGGATCAAACGGAGGGTGGGATGTGACATATCCAATGCCGCTTCCGGCACACATTCTAGAGAGCTGGACAGGTATTGACACATTCCAGGGCACCTCGCTTAGCCCCGCCTGGGAATGGAACCATAACCCTGATACAACTAAGTATGAAGTCAGCAACGGGCTGACTCTCTTAACTGCCACTGTGACTGACGACCTATATGCCGCGCGTAACACACTTACTCACCGTATCCACGGCGAATTCCCTGTTGGTACTGTCGCCATCGACTTCACCAACATGGCCGATGGTGACCGATGCGGTCTAGCCGCCTTCCGTGATCGCAGCGCCTCGATTGGTGTATACCGTAGCGGGATCACCTACACAATCACGGCGGTGCACAACATGACGCAGGATGAGTCCACCTGGGATACGACGAGCAACGGCACGACTGTCGCGACGGTAACGATCACAGGCAAGCGCGTGTGGCTACGCGTATCTCTGGATGCACGTGCGAATGGCACCAAGGCAGCAGAATTTTACTACAGCTTTGACGGCACAAATTTTACCCAGCTTGGAGGCTCGTATACAATGTGGACAAACTGGGCTTATTTTATGGGTTATAGGTTTGGCATCTTTAACTACGCCACTAACGCCTTAGGAGGTTCAATCGCTGTTTCCTCCTTTACTAGTGCTTAATGTGGTAGCGCTAAGGCATAGGCTTCTATTATTAGTGTTAACTAAAAGAATATTTATAGTACCGGATTACTAAAGCTTAAGTTTAAAGCTATTAAGGGGATTTTTATAGCCCAATTGCACCCTTCTAAAACATAATTATATAAGATGTGGCTATACTCTTGAGTAGAGGAATTTCTTGAGAGGACATGACGCAAATTGATCTTCAGGGAGCTTATGGCAATAATTCATCTTGAATGACAAACACTTCAACGAGAGTCCATTCTTCTTAACCTCTCTACAACCCAGCTGCATCTAAAAGATTCAAATACACTTCACTCATAGTGGGGAAGCTGGGTACAGCATGTGCCATCTGCTCAATCGTCATTCCTCCAACGATCGCCATAGTTGATGCATGAAGCAAATCAGCAACATCCCTACCAACAAAAGTCGCGCCTAGTAGCTTGTTCGAAATTTCTTCAATAATCCATTGTGCCCAACCCTCCTGGTATCCGTCCGCATGCAAAATTGCACCAAGAGTCTTGGCCGGCGCCGTTACCTCCCTAAATGTTATCCCCGCTGCCTGAGCCCTTGTCCTTGTGAGCCCCACAGAAGCAACCGTAGGATCAGTGAAGATGACCTGAGGCATAGCTCTGCGGTCAGCTGTCGCAGAAATCCTGCCCCATGCAACTCGGCTCTCAGGTAGTTTGTTTAACTTTGAGATGATCGTGTTGCTAACGATACGTCCATGATATTTGCTGGAGTGAGTGAGCGGTGCTCGTCCGTTAACATCACCCGCTGCATAAAGCCATCCTCCTAATACTGAATCAACACATAGAGATTCATCAACTGGAATCGGTGTCCCATCGGCTTTGAGTCCAAGCTCTTCCAGACCGATGCCAGTTGTTTTTGCGCGGCGTCCAACAGCAACCAGAATTTCGCTAGCAGTGATGATATCTCCGTTCGATAGTTTTACATTCACGCTTTTGTTTGCCTCACGGCTAACTTCCGTTATTTTGGCCGAAACAATGATTTGGACCCCATGAGAGCTTAGGCTCTCTCGAACGAGTTTTCCAGCTTCTGGATCAACTTTGGACAGGATCTCTTCAGTCGAGTTTACAAGGGTAACCTTGGCACCAAAGCTTGAATATGCCGTTGCCATTTCGGACCCAACGGCTCCACCCCCAATTACCAAGAGGTGTTCCGGAACTTCACTAGAGCTTGTTGCTTCTCTAGGAGTCCAAGGCTTTGCTTCCCGCAACCCAGGGACGTCAGGTATAATCGGTTCACTACCAGTACAAATTACGACGGCATATTTTGCTTCCAGTTCAATAGCCTCTCCTTTCAAGGGCTCAATTTTCACTTTTCTCTCTCCAACAATCTTGCCTGTTCCTCGCACTAAGTGTGCGCCACTGTTTTCGACTAGAGGCACAAGCACCGCGCTATCATCGAAATTCGCTGTGAATGCATCCCTTCTCTTAAATACAGCCTCAACTTCGACACCTTTTTGACTATCATAAATCCTTTCTCTTGCTCCTCCAACCGATTTAGCAGTTTCGAGGGCCTCGTTTGGGCGTAGGAGAGCTTTGCTGGGAACGCAAGCCCAAAACGGACAATCTCCCCCAACGAGTTCGTCCTCGACAATTATTGCTGTCAAACCTGCTTTGACGATGCGAGCGGCGATGATTCGGCCGGCCCAGCCAGACCCGATGCAGATAACATCGTAGGTATGAGATTTGATTGATGAAGTCAGATGGGTAGAGGGGTGAAGATTAATGCTTTCGTATGGAGGCATGATGAATTTTTATATGCACCTGCTCGAGAGGTAACCGCTTACCCTTCTGGGCAGCTAAAGAAATACGAAGACACCACCAAAATTAGATATCTGTCCGCTGAGCTGCCGGGCTTATGTATACGCAGAAATTTTAATAAAGCGGCCCGGTCGATGATGCAGCCAAAATTTGGGGCATCCCGTGTGAGGTAAATATCGTCCTCATCGAATTAAATCAGGAGCCGTCATGGAATCTGGCTAGGCTTTAATGTATCTAGTTCCGAAGAGGAAATAGCATCTGTCATTGTAAAAAGCTTGATGTATTAAGAACCTGGTCGCGCAACCATAAAAGGATAGTTGCACAACTTCGGGACAAGGCGGGAGCAGTCATTTGCGCCACCAAAACAGTCAGCCGATTATGAGTTTGTTGATTCCTAATCGCAAAATCCAATCGGCTATTTTGTGTCCAGGGAGTGCGACCGTTCCAATGAGTACGCTGATGCTCTTGTTCTATTTCATGCTCCGCCATCACTTCCACCTCCACTGGATTTCAGATGATTTTCACGAGGGTGCATGCAAAATCGGGATTATGTTCACATCGTTAAAAGTCATGAAGCTTACGTAGGCACGGTCGGGTGCAAATTCTTCGCCTTATACCTATCACCGAGCAGGGGCCTTGGCTTCCTGGCCGTCATTCAATGCACCTATCCTTGCTGCCCCTCGTCGTGAGCTTCCAAGAATATGTTTCTGGGACACTGCTTAGGCTACTCAGGTGTTGGTTTGGAGAAATTATACTCGGCTTAGATCAAGGTAAGTGTTGTCGAGGCAACTTTTCTCGTAGAATATGCAGGTAATTTAAGGTATGGGCTAAGCTTGGTATCTTTCCTGAGTCTAGATTAGTATCGCTTACAGAGCTCTCATATAGTGGGCAACGGTAGGCCCTGTATGAATGTCCTTTATCTTAAACTAACACCAATATTATCGTAGCAGATGAGGCTGAGACCTTCATAAGGTTATCCACCGGCTTTAGCCTAGTCTACGAGGACAACCAATGGTGAGCTATGCAGATATAATTAACTTAGGAGCAAGAAGGGAGACGTCAAACTTGTTCGCTACATCTTGCCAAGAAATTTGAGGATTCTTGAGGCCGCAAGTGAGTTCATGAGCACCACAAGTCACCTTGCGCTTGCTCAAAATTACGTAGGATGCGGTATGAATGACTTAATGTATACAAGCTAGGAGACAAAAGGTAGGTCTAAGGTCTCCTCGGACTTGTTCGGTCGAATGTTTTGCTAAGTCTGGCTTAGCCTCGGATTTTCAGAACTTGATAGAAAGTTATCTTGCCACACTCAGCTACCTCCCAGTCTAGAACATGATGGACAATAGAAAATGATGACTTCGTTTTAGAAATTATAGATTGCATAAAAGGATTCCTTATAGAAACTTGATGGTCGGGTGTTACTATGCTAGCTTTCTCTACTGCACCATATCAGCTGACTCAATAGACGGCATCGGATGCATTCTGGGTGCTGGACGATACGGTTTTTTTGTTACGCTTAGAAATAGGGTCTGTACTCGGCCGCAAATTTATCCTTTTTGGGAAATTGTAGGTCCCCATCATGCCTTCAATAATGTGCACGACTATGTATATAAATGAGGGCTTCCGCGAGGCAAGTGAGAATATCGATGCCCACCAAACCGATAGAGAAGATAAAAAAGTAACCACAACGATTCCGAACCGGATACTACTGATTACAGGTTCCAACGCTGGTCTGGGTTTTCGTGTGGTCGAAGCATTGTGTCAGTCACCCATGGCATACACAATACTGCTCGGCGGTCGTAACCTGAAAAAAGCCAAAGATGCGGTCCAAGTGGCACAGTCAAGATTCCCCGAGAGTCCCAGTATCATAAAGGCGGTCCAAATAGATATCGAGGACGACGGTTCTATTTCAGGATTATTTGAACATGTGTCTAAGGAATATGGCAGGCTAGATGTCCTCGTCAACAACGCAGTGCCTATTAATGAATACCGCCCAACTTGTCGCTGACTAATGAATGCATAGGAGGCCAGTTTGATCAGCAGCTTGCACAGGGGGTATTGACAATGAGGGAGATGTGGAACAAGTCCTGGAATGTGAACACCACTGGAACATACATTGTTACTCATACGTTCATGCCTCTCCTGTTAAAATCTACCGATCCGAGGGTCATCTTCATGATGAGCGGCACATCTACGCTTGCTGAAACTGAGAACCCATTGGCTCCAATGAATGAGTCTCCTCCAAAGGGCTGGCCCAAGCAAGCGCATGCGATCACCGCCTACCGATCTAGCAAAACCGGTCTGAATATGATGATGCGCGAGTGGGCTCGTATCTTGAAAGAAGATGGTGTCAAAGTCTGGTGTGTATCACCAGGCTTTCTAGCGACAGGCCTAGGAGATAGCCAGGATATGAACAAGCAGATGGGCGCACAGGATCCTAGTTTGGGTGCGACTTCGTCCGAGCTGTGGTTGAAGGTGCTCGGGATGAGGACGTGGGGAAGGCCATGCGCCGAGACAGTGTTCAATCCTGGTAGTTGAGGCTAGGAATCGTTACTCGTGAGATTTAGAGTAGTATTTTGTACATAATCAACACTAGAGGAGGACTACTAGCAACACTAAACAGACACGCTACAACCTCCAGCATGAGAATGGTGGCGCGCTCAAGATTATCTCGGCGCTCAGTCGCAAGCAGTCATGCTTGAGTGCTGACATCATGATGCCTGCTATCAATAACCTTTTTCGATCCTTTGTAGCACTAGGTAGTGCTAAAAACGTTATGCAAGCCAAAGTTCCTACCACTGCTTACCTTATACCCACCTGCAGCTAGACATTCATTAGTCATCATCGCTAATATACCTGTACCTAGTCCCCACCTGCACCTGCACATCTTGACCCGTGTCAGTCAGCCCCCGCAAAAGCTCATGCTTTGTTTTATCGCAGTCGTGATGGCTCATCTAGGGTGGTATGTGTCATGCTCAATTGCCTAGTGAATTGCTTAGTGAGCTTCCTACCTACATCTTTCACAACATCCGCATTTGCAACACTAAATGATGTCGAACCTGTCGAGCTTCACCAACAGATTCCGAGTACAAAGAATTGCAGCAATCAATGGCCTCTAGGATCACGCAGCGACCGCAGTGGCCATATCGTAGCCGAAGGTCGGCCGATGCATCTTGAGTTGGCAGTCAAGCAATTAATGCAAAGCCAAGCTTCGGCGCAGTTTGAGAACGACAAAAATCTGAAGGCAACACTGCCGCTGCCTCCAGAATCATCATGTGAGCCTGCCGATGCCACCGAGGGGCCTCTCAGCGAACAAAATGAAACCACGAGATATCTTGGATCCACACATCGGTCGGCTATACTCGACGACATCCATGAGCTGCGGACGGTCTTGGGTAGTTCTGTGGACGTGCTTGATGCAGAAGATTATATGCCTTATGAAGACCTTCGTCCGGATAGCGAGCCGATATTCGGTGCGTCGAATGCTTATTCTATACAACAAGTCATCTCTCAATATCTACCGCCAAGAGTTGAGGTAGACCGGTTTGTTGCAACCTATTTTCGGGGTGAGACGTTCATTATTCCGTTCGTACATACATATCATTTCCAGCACCAGTACCATGAATTCTGGGCTGAACCCACAAAAGTCAACCCTCTGTGGCTTTCCCAGTTGTTCTGCATTTGCTACATGGCATCCCATATTGGCCAGGCAACTGGTTCATCCTATCCATCACGGGATGATTTGGGCGATACAGTCCATCTTCCATGCAGCTGCTGCGCAGTGCCTTGTGGCAGGAAGATATCATCGACCACAACAATTTGCTCCCGAGGCACTTGGTATGTATGCGCAATGCAAGAATCTCAAAAGCCTTGATCCCTCTCGGGAGGCTGGAGCGATCCTGGACATAGCTGTCCGCCTAGCTTACGAGATGGGTTACCACCGGGATCCAGATGTATTGGGATCCCTCAGCGTATTCGAAGGTGAAATGCGTAGACGATTCTGGGCAGCCTGCAAGCAGATGAATCTAATGATTTCATTCCAACTGGGCCTTCCGAGTAACATCTGTTTCGAAAATTGCGATACCAAGGCACCAAGAAACCTCTTCGACTCGGACTTTAACGAAGACACACAAGTCTTACCTGCCTCTCGACCGGAGAGCGAAGCTACCCCACTTCTATGGTTTATCATCAAAGACCGGCAAATGATTAATTTTAGTAAAGTTTGCCGACATGCCCTATCTTTCAAAGAGATGTGCGAAGCAGATGTTGTTCAGCTTGACTGGGAAATTCGACAAATGCATGCGATGATTCCTAATGTCCTTCGGACAAGACCTCTTTCAGAGTCGATCGCCGATGCGCCTTTCATCACCGTTACTAGAATATTTGTCGACTTTGTTTATCTCAAAAGCCTCTGTGTTCTGCATCGACGCTACATGGCTCGAGGCAATGTTTTTAGCACCGAATCCTGTGTCGAAGCAGCTAAAAAAGTTGTTAGTCAATTTATCGATATGTATCTGGAATTCTCACCTGGAGGTCAATTGTATTTCGAGCACTGGATGCTCACAAATTTTACCATGAATGATTTTCTACTAGGAGTTATGGTGCTTTGGCTCGTTCTGCACATCCGTTGGAAGAACAGCACTCGCGATTCCGCAATCGATAACACCATAGAGATAGAAGTTCGTACCCTGCTCGAGCGATCGTATACTATCTGTGCCGAAAAATCTAGTGCCAGCAGAGATGCGCGACGAATATCACATGCAATTCGTCTTACATTGGACGCGGACAGACCCACGCACGCATTGGTGAACACCACAGAACCACAGGCTTCTACGGTGCCGCTCATGACCCCCACCAACATACAGCCAGCTCTCGGAAAGACACTGGGGATTGATACGGCGTCACCATCATTGCAATCTCGGCATGATCAAACTCAAGGCGATGAGGCAGCCTTCGAACTACTTGACCCCTTCAATTTCTTGAGCAACGATATTTTAAATGCCGAATGGCCAGAAATCGACCCAGAGATCTTTAGTGAGGGCGTGTAAGGAACGCTAAATGTAACGCAAATTCTTAGACCTGATGATTCTCGGCACAAAGTTTGCATCCCCAGGATTCATGGTAGTAAGGATGGTGGTGGTTCTATGGCGTGGGATATCGTCAAGTGGGAAAGCTACAGCCCTAGAGACCTGCTTAGCCGGAAATATGACAGCGAAGGTGTGTTGAGGAAGCATAACTCGGATATTTATGCCATTTTTACAGGGGTTCACACGGAAAGGTGTCTGAAATATACCCACAGGAAAATGAATAAAGGTATCAAGCTCAAGGAGCGGACTTCACTGCTCATTAATTTCATTCTATCGATTCTAGATATTATTCGTTCTTAGTTGTCAAAAAGAAGGAAACAAGGCAAAAGTCTGAAGAGAGAATGATGATTCAGGAAAGCGTCAAAGTTCAAGGAGCATCTGCAAATAAAAGGCCATTGTAACTAACATATATAGACAATGCAAAGCCGAGACGACAAAACACCAAAAGCCCGGCGCTTAAGATACAGTTAAGTTGGCTCGGTGGGGCGGTTTCAATGCATTCATGTGGCACAACCTTACTTGTATTCTATGGTGTTGGTATAGGAAGGGTCTGCGGCGCAGCGCTTCAACATCCAGTTATCTGCAGCCAGAAGGGATTAACCACTACATCAGAGTTATTTATATGAAGGTGGACACATCCTGTTCACATCGAACTTGGCGCTGCTGGTCTTCTTTCTCTTCCCGAGCATCCTCATAACATTGTCCCCCAAAATCTTTAGTGGCTAGTTACCTACGCCTCCTTGTTGCGCGCAGCCGAAGCCAACACCACCAACCATTTAAATTTTGTACATTAGCCATTTCTAGCTATTCCCCTCCTAAGAGAAATGTCCATCGCAGTTTTAACCACAATTTTTACTCCATGCCCTTCGTGACTTACTGGCGCAAAAACAAGGAGCTGTAAAAGGTTGTATTCCTATCTAGAGCCGAGGAAGGGGTATATACCTCCTTTTCCTCGGTTATGGCTTATATAAGCCATACCTTCCTTACATATATATAATTTTATAACACTTGCGTCACCAAATATTTGACGGATTTTCACCACAGCGAATCATCCTCCGACGAATTTTCTCTATAATCAACAAGGCCCACCAAGTACAATCGACTGTCTTCCCCGGGGCTATATCCTTGTAAAACGTCATATTTTTCATCAGACAAATGTCTTTCTAAATATATGTCCTTCTAAATATATGTCGGCGAACTAGATCGTGAATATATACGAAGGAAGCGTGACAAAAACCACGCAAACATGCCGCCCCACGTTAGTTCTGTGGCGCGGGGTGCAGGGTATGGTGGTTGGGGACTCCATAAAATGGAGTCGTTGCATACGAACGAACCTATTGTTGAACCTCTGCCAAGATCTAGTATCGAT
>KV749738.1:0-24069 GCA_001692915.1 Glonium stellatum
CCCCCCCTCCCCCTCCCCCTTCCCTGGCCCGCTGAGGCCGTCGCCCGTTCCTGCATCTTGCGCCGCAATACGAGCGCACACTGCGTTGCGTCCCAGGCGAACGGCGCCACTCAGCCGCAGCGCGGCGATGTCCTGCGAGGCGAGGTGATGTGATGTGATGCGGGCCTACGGGCCGCCGCCGTTGCTGCTGTCTGTGCGCGTGCTGGTGGCTGCCTGTCTGGGTTTTCTAGGCTCTAGTTCTGGGTTCCTGGGTTCTTGGGTTCCTGGATTCCTGGGTTCCTGTGCTGTGCTGTGCTGTGCTGTGCTGTGCTGTATTCTTAGCTTCTGGAAGCGTGAGCGGGGGGCTGGGATGCCGCGGCCCCACTGCTACGCACGAGAGCAGAGCTGAGCATGGTAGAGTGGAGCAGGCCTGGTTTCTGGTCGAGCTACATCTGATGAGGGTGTGGTGGGTTTGGGAGTTTTTTGGGGTACTTGTTGCGAGGAGTGGGTGAGTGGGTCTCGCGGGGTGGTCAGCAGCTTGGTTTAAGGCGTTGGCTTGCTGATGCGAGGCTGGGCGATGGGGCGATGGGCTGTGAGACAGGATGGGTCTGGTGGTGGGCGTGCTGAGGCGGGATGGCGTTGGTCGGTTCGCTGGTGGGAGTTTGGCTAAGCTTTTGAGGGTTTGTGGAGGAGATGAGTGTCTTATATTGTATAGTCGGTTACTAAGAGTTGTGGTGCCGGTTAATAGCTAAGCGCAATGAGGAGTATGAAAGGGTTGATTGAGCCTCATTAAAGCCGCACTGTGGTCTCTCTGATGTCTATCCAAAGTGAGCATGGTCTTACGACTCGCGTGTGTTCTTGTTCTAGAACTAGAGATGGCACTTGCGGTTCTGGCCTAGCTCTGATACGAGCGACGAACCGGCTCTTTAGCTTAGTGTAAACTTAGTAGGCGATATCGCAGAGATTGCAGGATAAGCAGTCAAAACAAGATCGGTTGTCTCAGCGAAGCACTTACCCGTCTTTTCTAGAACTACTGCCATTGTTGCTGATAAGCCCGCTTAATGCCGCAATTTTGAGAACATGACCATCCGTCACATCAATGCTTGTTTGGAGCTCAGCAGTAATTATCAACCCAAGTTTAGCCGTACGAACTTGAACTGCCGTTCTGCCAAGAGCTGTCATGCCAACTGTGGCAGACAGCCAGCCACCTGACTCAAAGGTGCAGATACGAAGGCTCAGCTGCTGCTGAGCAGAAAAGCGGTATAGAAGCAATGCACATATACCTGGGGATATGAAGTTGGAGTTTGTCTGTGCAATCAGTTCCTGCAGCTGCCAAGCTAGTTTGAGTAGTGCTTATCAAAAGGACCCGGGTAATTCAAGCCTTTGTTTCTCGGTAGGAATAAAGGCTTGACAAAATACTTCGCATTTCTTAGCCGGGTTCGCTATGTATATGCAGTCCACATCATGCTATACTTCCAAAAAAAAACATTACAAGACTAAAAATCACAATGGTATCTTATGCATCCTCGAACAACCATATGATGAAACCGATTCAAAACCCCAACACCGTGCCTCGTATCGCCATTTTCTTGCCTTTATTCAGGTCAAGCCATTGCGTCAAAGGTCTTCTGAGGAATTTCGCCATTGTCAAATCAGTTGATTGAAGGAAATAAACGAGTGTAATGCGAACCATAAACCGTGTTCACTAGCTGACGTGCACCTCTGTTGTCCTTACGATTTCATGCCCCACGGGAGGCCTTTGAAGCGGCAAAATGCTGTCGTCACTCTTCTTTGCACCTTCCATGTCCCACTTCCCGCCGTGCTCATCTTTCCTTATGCCCCTTGTAGTTAAGTCAACTGACTCGCATGTTACCCTCACATGGTACGGACTCTTTCCACCCGTTGGATTGTTCATGCGACTCTGAATGCTTTCCAGAGCAACACTACGGCTGGATGCTTCGTCCGCCTTTAAGTAGCCTAGCGATGAGTTCCGCTTGTAGCCATAACCAGAGCGCTTGCTACGATTACCGCTGCCGCTAGTGATGGCGCGTGCAGTTTCAAGACACCAGTTGAAGAGAGGCTTGAGGGCCGGAAGCGAAGCTGCGATGATGCCGACGCTGAGTTCAATGAAGTTCCATACGTTGAAGGAGTCATGTACTGTCCAATCGGGGTCAGATAGGACGTGCCATTGTTGGATGGCTTTGATAATAGCAGCGGCGCAAGCGAAGTAGCCCAGACTAAGGATGGCGATAAGGGAGATCTTGGTGCGTTGGTTCAGTTGCAGGTTCCAGACTAGAGGGATTGGCAGCGTTGCGAAGAGGACGTCAGTAGCGATGTTGATGGCTATCTCTCTGTTAGTCTGCAAGCTCATGCTTCCCCGCATCACACACCCAATGAAAACATACAGCTATTGAACAGACCGATATCCCGGAATATGGCCAAGCTGTAGCATTTTGCAGTGCCCGTGCCCAGAGGAGGCGGTCTGAGCGTAGTGTCCCAAGCAGCCTGAACGGGAATGCATTGGAGAATCAGGGTCATCATGCATGTAATCGTGAAGAGGATTAAGAACACTGCAGATATTAATAAGAGTTTCATTATAGGTCTAGGGATGACAGGGGGTGGTTTAACCTACCAATTATCGTGTACAGGAAACGCTTGTATGGAGTTCGTGTCGACAGTCGTAGGAGAAAGACTGCAATCGAAATTTTGACGCAGGAGACTGCAATCATGACGATTATAGAGTGGAAGAACAGTAACTTGGCGAGCATTTCATACATTCCAGGAGTCGTGAGAACCACCATGAGGTGTTTTCCAAGGCCATAGTGAGATTCAATAACGAAGCATGCAAATGTACCGACTGCGAATGCCTACTGATGAGTTAGCAACTGTTTCTTCCAACCGTGACTAGGGGAAATATGTGCACAGAGGAAGATGTATGAAGAGGCGTGGATTTTGGTCTCGAATATCCCTTTCTTTCTTTAGGAATGTTAAGCGCTTCTATCGGATTGTGAAATGTACCCCTAAGAACGGTCCCTGATATTCTTAACTAGGAGAATGTTGGAATTTTTCCTTACCATTGCGATGACCATAATGTAGTCATCGTATCCAAATACTTTAAGCATAAATATGCGGACATAGACGCGTAATAGTACAGTCAGGAGAGCGAGTACGCCGAAGACACCGACGATAGACAGTACTTGGCTGGCATTGCTGAAAGCGATTTCTTCAGGGGTCAGTGGTGGAGGTGCGGCCTGCCTGACAACAATAGCTAAGGCAGACCAGACTGGCATTTCGAGGTCACTGATGTTCGCGGAAGCTAGATCTTGATTGACGGCAAGTCCTGAAAATGATCCACAATGAAGGCCCACCCGCGAGCTAAATAATAAAGAGAACAACGATAGCCAAGACCTGACTGCGATCGACGAACTGGTGCTCAAAAGGGTGTGTTGAGCACGCGAAACTATATTACAACAAAGAGATGGACGAAATCTGCGACGTTGAAGCCCAGAAGTAGAAACCTACCAAGAAATTGCCATATACCCATGTGGTACTTGACTCTCTTTTCCCTAGGCTATGTCCCAACACGGCTTGGTTTTGGCTTCTGGTGTATGGAAACAGGGTATATTCTGGATAATTCTTTCGCGACAATGATTCTCTGTGGTCCTGCTTGCCTGACTTTTCGAACTCAATGCAAAGAAGGTCGGGCTAAGGCAAGCCACCAGCATCAAGTTCACCCACTCGCCGTTTCTGGATTCAATGACCCCGCCGCCACAGATGTGGACAGTCAATGGCTTTTCGTATTGCACGGTTTTCGCATCGCCTCGTAAGAGACTGTCCTAGCGCATAGATATTAATGCCAAGGCCTGGTCAAGATGCCGAAGCCGACCGCCACCCTACAAAGGAACGATGGCGAAAGAACAGGCTGACCATTGGAGGCAGGTCAGGACGAGTGATTCTCATCGAAGGTGAGGCAAGTTAAAAATGCCGGATTGTGGGGTATAGCTCTGGACCTTCGATCCGATGCAAGAGTAATAAAGGTTGGTGCTGGGGTATACTAGCCGTCAGATAAGTTGCTATGACGGGTGATCAAGACGATCGAAGATTTGCTGATTGTCGCCAGGTAGCTAGTCGCCTTTGGAACTGACAGATAGCAGGGTCAGAAGCCAAGGCTGCATTGCGACGCCCCTCCCCTGAAGTCTGAGGTGCGAGCGCTTTGCAGAATCCCAGGTAGATGGGTTTAATTAGCCTATACATATTGATGGACATATTGCGAGGGGTAAGGTGAGCTGTAGGTGGAGTGTGTTTAGGCTCAAGTGGTGTTGCTGAGCATTGGGCGAATCGCTGTAGAGAGCCGAGACTGCAGAAATGAACGGGGCGCCTACGGATCCTAAGGCATTGAGCGGTTCCTGGATAGGTACGGAGACAGTACCTCCTGGGCTTAGGAGATGTTTTCGGTGTTGGTTGTGGCTTGCCGGGGGGGGGAAGCTTCTCGCTTGGAACTTGGTGTCACTGCTTTGGAGACGCCGTAGCGAAACGCGGAGTTGAGCTTCTCGTATACGGGACTGCAAGATGGCTTCAGCGAATCGACTCAAAGCTATAACAACTTGGTCTGTCAATCTCATAAGGGGGTTCAGTTGCTCATTCTCGCAGTCTTCGCTCTTGTGGACAAATTCTCGAGACCTTTCAGCACAACTCGTTGGCAAAGCATCGTATCCCCGGACCCTTCGCCTCCATGTCTAACGGCTTGGCGTCCTAGGCCGCTCTGCTGTACACCCTCAATGTCATTATTGGCTCTCCTAAATCGCCCAGGGTGTGGCACGGTCGTTACCTCGCTATGGGCCGTCCCTTCCCCTCCCTCCGCCGTGATCCGAGCGGCCTCCTGGATATCCTCGGAGAGGCCCATACTTAAGGGGCTACCCACTGCCATTGTGTCATGCTCCCGTTTTCGGCCACGGCATTCACTTCTAGGGTTTCTGGGGCTCTAGTATGGACCATTTGGGACAGTCTCCGTGCTTGCAGTCGTTACCCAAGCGTAGGAGGTGGCTCTCGCGGGCGTCAAGTAATAGAAATCGGTAGCGGCATGTCGGGCGAACTTAAGAATTTCCTTTCATCAGAACGGTGGGAAATGCCCGAGATAAAGTAGACGCTACTGTGAAGGAACATGGCGATACGGTATTTGAGGCGCCGCTGTCAGAAGCAATAAGGCTTTCACTTTACCCAAACTAAAGTACACAACATATTCCATAGTACGAACTCATTCGCAGACATTAAAGGTTCGTATCTCACTCACCAAAATGGTCACTACGCCCTTCTAAAATAAAAGACATGCACCCAGTAGGCCAGAGCCGCCGTTTTTGCGATCGTCCACGATACCCATGAAGACGCATCAATACTCTCTAAGCGCTGAAACCTTTTCTTATCTATCATTTAGTAGGGTCGGTTAGGCAGTCCAGCTACCCACGAGTAATGCGTAAAAGCAATTGGATGGCCTAAGTGGCCGAAGTCGTGTGAGACAACCCTGCGTTTGCTATTTTAGCACTCCTTTGTGCTTCCAGAATTGCGGCTGGGGCATTCGAATGGCTGATTTTGGCTAGCTATCATGCGCCTCTTTCTATCGGGAAGGAAGAACCGAAGATCAGTGCGGCAGCGGCTCATGCTGCAAGCCCTTTGCGTGGGGAAACGCGGCCGTGGTAACCAGTTGTAGACCACTATCGAAAGAGAACCTGGTCTTCAATTTCTCCTACGCCCTGAAACTCATACATCGTTCAAGCCTACAACTCGGAGAAGGGATGGAGGCGTTCTACTGCTCCAATAACGGCTAGTAAAGGTTTGTGAATGGCCTATTCTCACGCATCATGGTCTTCACTGGGCCTTTCGGCAGGCTTCCCAACTGCCGGACCCAAAATATCGGAATATATGTGGCGCTACATCCTAGGCTTACCCTCGTGGCGAGTCTGTGCCGTCCACGTGGAATTAGAACCAACTGCATACAAAGTGATGCCACTTATATAGAGATGTGCGCTACCTGGAAATTCTCCGTCCCCGGTCTCTCTCTCTTTGTGACCAAAATAACCCAGGGGTTGTGGTTGTTTCATCTTAAGCGGCTCGTCTCACTCCTTTGTCCCGAACCTTATAGGAAGCCGAGGGATACCTACTCATTCTTCTCTTTCGTTGGTCGCCATGCGTTTTTCAAGCTTGCCTGCGGCGGCGCCACTGCTCTTTTCCGCAGTATCTGCTCTTGTAGCTGCTCCTCGAGATAGCACCAACACCCCGTATTTGGGGCTTGTCGACTTTCTCGCTGCTGAAGGTCTTTTCAACCTTGGCCTATACGTTGCCACACACGGCTACCCCTCTCAAAGCTGCACGCTTGAAAACGTAGCAGTTCGTCGAGAATGGTAAATCTAGATTCACTGCAAACTCTTCAAAACCTAATTGGATAAAATAGGAGTACTCTTTCAAGCGCCGAGAAGACAAGCTACATTAATGCTGTCCAATGTCTTGCCAGCAAACCGTCTATCACACCCGCCAGTCTGGTACCAGGCGCCCGTTCGCGTTACGACGACTTCGTAGCCACTCACATTAACCAGACCCTGACAATCCACGGGACGGTACGCGGGGTTGAAAAACCCAGCCACTATTGATGCTGATCTTTCCGCAGGGTAACTTTTTGGCATGGCACCGATATTTTACCTGGACATACGAGCAAGCTCTCAGGAATGAATGCGGTAAGTGTTCCAGCCTTGTTCTAACCGATTATGTTGCTCCGAAGGATGTCCCAGGCTGACGTATTCACAGGATATGAGGGTTACCAGCCCTACTTTAATTGGGGGAAGTATTCCAACAACATCTTGGGGGCCTCCATTTTCGATGGCAGCTCTACTAGTATGAGCGGAAATGGCGCTTACGTTCAGCATAACGCCACCGGAATACCGTCCAATGAACTCCCCGAGATTGTGCTTCCTGCGGGTTCTGGGGGTGGTTGTGTAACTTCTGGTCCGTTCAAAAAGTAGGGTCATGCAGCTTAGTAATCTAGACCATCGCTAATCCCTTCACCGCTTTAGCTTTAAAGTGAACTTGGGGCCTGTCTCCCCTGCACTTACGTATGTCGAGCCTAACCCTGGGGTTTTTGGCATGGGCTATAACCCACGTTGCCTCAGGCGAGACATCTCGCAAGTCGCGGCCCAGGGTTGGACCAAGGATAGCGATACCGCCAGCCTGATCCAAAATAACCCAGACCCATACTGGTTTATCACCAATATGCAAGGCAATTTCCCCGCTGGATATCTTGGCGTCCACACCGCCGGCCATTTTATCATCGGCGGTGACCCAGGAGGTGATTTGTTTACTTCTCCGGGGGATCCATACTTCTACTTGCACCACGCAAATATCGATAGGACTTGGTGGACTTGGCAGAACTTGGATATCAAAAATAGGCAGTACGCTGTGTCTGCAACCATAACCCTCAACAACAGCCCGCCAAGCAGGAATGCAACGCTGGATGACCTTATCGATTTGGGATTCAACGCGGGCCCGATAACCATCCGTGACGCATCGAGCACGATTGCCGGGCCGTTCTGTTACATCTATGCTTAGCGCGGGTATGCGGACGCTTGGAACAGCTTTGAGCAGGTTACCTTTTCTTTTGTGGGCTTAGGACCCCTATTGTTTTACTAAACAACGTTTCATTCTGGTCATTCGTCTATTCCACGTGCCAATAATAGAATTGTACACTTAGGGGCTGTTCGTTTATTTTTCGTCAAGCCATGTGGATTTGAGACGAGCGCCTAGGGAAATTCAGGCCCTCAGCTGCAGCGGGTTTGCATAACCTTTGAGCGCCTAGACCCGTCCACGGAGATACCTCTGAGAGTTCGGATTTAGTGTACAAATTTGTGACGGAGTATGGAGCTTCTTCTTTTTTCGCGGTACATATACAAGCAATTGTAATTTCTAAAAGCTAGTTCCTGAAGATCCATTTAGTGCTCCTGCAAGTCGAGCGGGCGCGAAGACGGAGAAGCGCGGGCTAGGCTCGGCATCCTCCCATAAGTTGCATACTTCGTCTCTGTTTATGGTGGTGCTTTTTACAGGGACTTGGCCGGAGATGATGCGCTGAAAGAAGTATTGCACCGTTTCAATAATCTCTTCAGCGTCTGATGTACTAGTAGAATGGCCGCAGCCGAGTTGGATTCGTTTAGAGAGGAGCAGCCAGTCGTCATCATGCTCTATGGAATTGAGCGCTTCGCTATCGAGATGTGAAGGGCATTCACTATCCTCTACTTCACTGTTTTTACGCCGTACGAACTGGAGCAGCTTCGATAAAGAAGCAGTGTAATTCTTCCAGTTACCTTCCTTTGGAAATATAATCGGCATCTTATCAACCCCACGTTCATAGAAAGAATCGCCTACATAGAGCCACCGCTCTTCTTCGTCGAACCAGGCAAGTTCATCAGGGGTGTGGCCTGGGGTATGAAATATGGTTATTCCGGTATCGTTGCCGCGCCAGTAAAGTGGGGCGTCGTCCTTGGCCCACTGGGTAACCTTGTACCTTGGGAGCGGGATGCGCAGGAACTTGCAGAGAGAGTGCGTGGCCAAATTATGCATTAGGAAAGGGCGGCAATAAGAAGAGGCTACGATAGTGGCTTGGCCCCGCGTTTGGTTATTTGATGAGCAGATGACTGGGCGTAGTATTGACGCGCAAGCTGTATTAGGTGACTTTACGGAGAATTGTTCGATTCCGCCGATGTGATCGTAGTGACAGTGGGTGCAGATGACCATGTACTCCCTTTCCGCTTTCCCATCACTGCCGATGGGATTCAGGGGTTTACCGTCGTTGGCGGGGATAGGATACATCTCGATGTACTGACGAAGGGATTTAACCTCTACAGAACTGTCGCGGGGTGAGTTGCATCCCGTATCAGAAAGGATCAGTAGTGGAAGTTTGGAGTGTAGCTTCGCATAGATGAATGGATGCTCTCGATAACTGTCATCTTCCGTGATGAGGAATGTTGAATGGTTCAGCCGCTTGGTGCTGAAGCAGGTCGTAGTGGTGACAGCGGCCATTGTTTCCGATCATGCAAGCCTCAAGGAGGATCTAACGGATATGCTCGTCAGCTACTGCGTCCGTAAGCGGAGAGATTTGGAAGGTAGATTCAAGTCCGCGGAGTGCCGACAACCAGCTAGCGCCACCAGCAGCCGACCCTGGGGAACAAGACCTCGTGAACAGATGCGTGGAGACGATAGAATGTTTCCGAGAATAAACCCACGTGGAATGGTGGGTGCGATTGGGCCGGGAGACCCTGGCAACTGACTACTGGGTCTCAGTGCCCTCGTAAGGCGGTTTCGGTGCTTGGGCTTGGTGATAGGGTCCAGAAATTCGGGTCGAAGAGGTCCCAGGTATCAGAGACGGCTGGTCAAGCTGTCTAGGACGGTCAGCTTCGTATGCAAGATGACTGGGTACCAGGGTGGGTTGGGGCGATCAAAGGCCCTGATCCAGTAAGCACTCGCTCCTCTCGGCACGGCCAATATGCGGATTCTTCTCTTTGGGGCGGCTGCACTGCCAGGAGATCTTTGACGGTGCGGCGATGTGCCTTCGGACATGGAGGAAGGATGAGTCCGAGCATCGCAGGCCAAAGCAGTCTGCCGACGATTTACTGAAACGGGGAAGACTCGATCACGTAACTAGCGTTTCCGCCCCGAAGCAACCTTTAATTTCAACCTGCATCCCGCTATGGCCCTACCCATCTCACCTCACTCCAGCAAATCAAGCCTATACAGCCTGAGCTATAGACGCCTGCCTGGTAGCTCCCTTGCCGGCGTCCTGCCACCCGCTCGGCTGTGGCTGCTCAGCCCCACGTCTACACTACTACTACATTCTCCTAAGCTATGACCTTTTCCCCTAGAGTCAGTAGAACATCGACCCTATTGTCATTGTATCTTTCCGGGCTCGCGTTCGTAGCCTGCTACACTGTGGCAATGCTCATCACCTCGTGGTCTTCGTACCGGAATCCTTCGGCACCAAGGGATGAGGCGGTTGACCAACCATCCTTTCTTTTTGCGTCCTGCAGACCCTCCGTTGCGGTGGCACAGAGCGTGCTGCAGTCCTACCCTAGTCACGTTTGCAATAGATTTTGCTGTCCAAGACCTTTGAAACTGCTCTTCAGCACTGAATGCTCTTCTAATTTTAGACTGCTTTTCCTTGGGTTACTTGCTGAACCATCCCACTGGAACTCTCGTCTTCCGCCGTCGACATCAGCGTGCCGACAACCGCTCCCTCCTCATCTTCCTCACGCGCCGTGCTAAGCCATCACTTACTTGGGCCCTGTAGACCCTCGTGGTCTTTCAATCCTACCTCCGCTCTGCATATCATTGCCGTTATCAGTCACTGACTCGCTCATGCCTGGCAGCTGCTCTCCATTTTTGTCCTGTGGACGCGTTTGAGGCGCCTTTAGACATGCAACGAAAGCTGCCTCCAACACAACTACTGCGAATTCTGCTCTCATCTCCGCGATGCCAGGGCCGAGTTTTCCGAGCAGTCAGGGTACGCATCAGGTATCAGTTTCTCCCAAACCCATGCTAGCAACTCTACTGAGGGTCTCTTTAACGGCTTGCCGGCTAGACCTTGCCCTAAGGGGCTCGTATACTGCCGTAAGGACGGATTACTCTAGCACTGCTATGCTACCCTAATGACTGTTTCCTTTCCCCTTCACACTAGGTGTGGCTCAGCCCTTTCCTCAAGGCGTTTAGGCCCACCATAGCTATGATGCTGCCTACCTTTCCAACCGCTTCAGACTATTGATTCTGTTCTTGGCACGGGGCAGCAGTTGCCCAGCTCGGAGCCATGTCCTTGAACGAGGTAGGCGTGGTAAGTCCAGTAGAGATGGGTGACATATTTAAACATATGCCTTTGTCCGTTTCTTGCTACAACCATCAACCAGTTTCAGTCTCTTCAATAGTCGTTCACTATGGGTATCTTCAAACACTCCTTAGAAGCTTTTGTTCTTTTTTCGAGCCTTGGCTCTTTCACTTCTGCTCTTACCTTAGGCCCAAGGACTCCACCAGCTAGGACCATACTTGAAAGGACTCCAGTGTACCCCCGCCAAGCGTCTCCCGGCTTCGCATGCTCTTATCCCAGCGGCTGGACAAGCTGCAATGATGCTGATAATCGAGATTGCTGGGTGAAAGCCCCGGATGGCACGCAATACGATATCAACTCAGATTGTGTGTAGAATGTATAACTGCAACACTCCTGTTATATTACTAACAGCTACATAGATGAGACGTTGACTCCCTCTGGAACGACTCGCGAGTACTTTATCGAGATAAGTGAGAAAGATGTAAGTGTTAATGTTAGAACAAGGGTGGGTAGAATAAACGCTAACAAAGATAGATCTCCCCGGATGGATACTCCAAACCACTGGCCAAGGTGATCAATGGCACCTATCCCGGCCCTCTCATTGAGGCTTGCTGGGGAGATGACATTGTTGTTCATGTCACTAATCAGCTCCCCGATAACGGGACAACGTAAGTGGAGATGCTTCGTTATGTGTAAAACATCAAACGGATGGGCTAACTGTTTCATCAGCATTCATTGGCACGGTATTCGACAGCTTAATTCAAACGAAATGGATGGCGTCAACGGTAAGCAGTGAAAATTTGTCTAGTAGCCATTTTGCATCTCTAGCTAACCTCAGTCTAGGCGTCACCCAATGCCCTATTGCCCAAGGCAGCACATTCACTTATAGCTTCAAGGCGCTTCAGTATGGCCATTCGTGGTATCACAGGTACGGCTTCACACTGCAAATTACGAGACATGCGTGAGCTAACGTCAACTCCCAAGTCATTACTCCCTTCAGTACCCAGATGGTGTAGCTGGTAAGCTTAGTCCCGTTTAAGTATTATAAAGGCACCCAATTGACAACGCTTTAGGTCCACTTCTCATTCACGGTCCAACCAGTGCAGATTGGGACGAAGAGTGGGCTCCTGTTCTTCTGACTGATTGGGTCCACGAGAGTGCTTTTGAATTATTTCAGACGGAATTAGCTGGGCCCGGTATTCCAGTAGCTGACAGTCTTCTTTTTGACGGACAAGGTGAGCAATTTCAAGCCGGCACAGGATCATATATCACGTCTGGCGGGCATCCTTGGAGGCTTTGAAAAGTCTGTCTAAAGTGCATATGCCTTGACCACGATGGATTGAGTTGCCTTCCATATTACCTTTGGCGATACCGGATGATTGGTTCTTAACTAATATGATCTTAGGTCACTATACTTGTGATTCGTCAGACCCTCAGTGTGTTGGCACTGGCTCTTACTTCAACAGGACTTTCGAAGCTGGAAAGAGATACCTTATCAGGATTATCAATGCATCAGCAGCTACGCATTTTGTCTTCTCAATCGACAATCATGTTATGCAGGTTGTGTCAGCAGATTTCGTACCTATTCAACCTTATAATACGACAGCACTCGAAATAGCTATAGGTATGTCGAACCACCGACCTATTAATACGGGGTGGACAAAATGATTTGGGAATTTCCCTAAATGTTTCTGTTAAACTAGGATAACCTTAATCGGGGCTAATGGCTTGCTAGGACAACGATACAGCATCATTGTAGAGGCGACCCCGGATACGCCTACCACTGACGGAAACTATTGGATCCGGACAGTTTCTGCTGGTTGCAGTAATGGAGTCCATGACACCGCCAATTACACTACTGGTATCATTAGATACGATGATAACAGCACTGCGCTGCCAAGTTCCTCGGCATACAACTTTGTCACAGCTTGTGCGGATGAACCATACGCAAACTTGATCCCTATTGTCCCATGGACTGTTGGACAACCTCAAAACAATGTGACAAACAATACGTATGAAGTCGGTCTTGACACTACGCAAGACTTCCATGGCTATCTCCGTTGGGACATCCTAAATCAACCGATGTGGTTGGATTTCTCCAATCCTACGATTCTCAACCTGGATAACACCACTTGGAATCCTGAATACTGCGTTGTAGACTGTGAGTGACGACAGGCCCCCTTGACGTGGGGTGGGTTTTCTTTGAAGCGTTCCGCTAATTAGTTTGATCAGATGATTACACCCAAGGCTTCGTTTACATGGTGTTGACCGCAAGCGCTCTCTACCCTGACCACCAAAAGTTCACGGGAGCCACTCATCCTATCCATCTGCACGGGCACGACTTCGCCATACTGGCACAGAATACAACAGCCTACGATCCGGCGAATAGCCCTGCTACTTTCAATTTCAACAATCCCCCGAGAAGGGATGTCGCTCTTTTGCCTAGCAACGGCTACCTTGCGATTGCTTTCAAGCCTGATAACCCGGGTGTCTGGCTTTTGCACTGCCATATTGCGTGGCACGCTAGTTCCGGTAAGACAACCGTATAGCTTTTCCGTGAAGACAGGTAACTGACAATACATTAGGGCTTGCGCTCCAAATTCTTGAACGACAGTCAGAGATTGCAGGTTCGATTGGATCATTAGACGACACGAAGAGCACTTGCACAGGATGGGACACCTGGCTCGCAGCTAACCCCACTGTGTTTAATCCTGCCCAGGATCAGGATGACTCTGGAATTTGAGGCTACGATAGGACTTAGGATGTTGACGGTTTTCTTGAGTAATCTCTTTTGCTGCATTGGGAGTTAACGCATTGGTTTTCTGTATTACTGCGAATTCTGACTTGAATTTTCCTTGTTTTCTGATCTTATCTCTGTATATCTCCGAGATTTGACCCCGCAATCGCCCCTTTCTTTTCAATCTGCTTCTCTCCTATTTTTACTTCTTGCTGTAGCAATATTATTCTGAAACCTGAGTAGCAATATATTGGGTCAGTTTTACATACCGTACTTGGTCGAATCCCGCTGCTTTGTGTGTCTACACTTTAGTGGCCCGATGGTTCAGTTGTCTAACTCTTCGTTTGGACAATGCGGCAATGCGTTGAGCCTGGGAAGCCTGGAAAGAACTTCGCCATCGAAAAACCAGTTGTATTACAGCTATCTTCAAGCAAATACCTATTCAGGTGTTCAGCATAACTGCCTGTAAGTTCTGGTGAGTAGTCTAAATCCGATTACAAGTGTATAACTAATGTGTCAAGACTTAAATCATGCATATGGGTAAGGTTTGCGAATTTCGCACTTGGGTGGGGCTCCGCGAAGGCTGCGAGGCTGGCGACGTCAACTTGGCGTTTGATATATCCTCATCCGATGGCTAGCTAAACATAGCGGGGGCCGCGAGTTAAAAAACGCGTCAGCCTGGGGACAAGCGCCTGGAGCTTGACCTTTCTTATATCCTGGGGCGCTGTGCTAAAGGGAGTATGCAGCGAATCAGAGAGCGACCAAAAGTAATCCAACCCCAGAAGGAGCTGAGCTTCGCTAGTGATCTTCCCGCAGGGTCATGGCGCACCTGAAGGCGGGCAGTTCAACGTGTGCTGTGCGCCACGGCAGCTCATAAAGGGCTGGAAGCCAGCGATATTTCTCTGACCTCGTCTGCCCTTTCGTATTTTCGACGCTGACGCAGAGTGTTTCTCGCTCTTTGATTTTTTGAAGCTGCACGCTCGCCCACCATGTTCGCTCGGCATACCGTGTCGGTCGTTCTAACCATATTGGTAGCTAGTACGCGACCACCCTAGCTTCTTCTAAATTCATAACCTGCTTGGCTGACAATTGCACAGCGTTTGTTTCGTTCGCTGCAGCATCGTCGTCGGTAGCACCGCTGGTAGCTCGCGAAGATAAAACGACTGCTTCTTCTGCCTTTGTATACAGTACCGACAGTGGAAATATTACCTTTGCCCTTACTGCCGTTAGCTCAAATGGCGATGTCTTCTTCCACATGGAGGCTCCAGCCGGCAACTCTTGGATTGGAATTGGGACTGGGGATCAGATGGACGGGTCGTTGATGTTTTTAGTATACACTAGCGCAGACAAAAAAGGTACCGTCGGATCCTAGAACTTAAAGTGACAGATACCTTAAGCCATCGAGCAGTAAGGCTGACAGAACCTTCTTTATTATAGGCGTAACTCTATCCCCACGTCTTTGTAATGGCCATGTTGAGCCCTCCTACGACCCCAAGATTGATTGTGAACTGGTCACCGGTAACGGTATTACGAATGGAGTCGTTACTTATAATAGTAATGATATCTACATCGTCAATGCGCATTGCAAGAACATTACCAGCTTCGGCAAGAATAAAATCGATTTTAGCAGCACGCAGCAGAAATTCATTTTCGCCGTCGGGCCAGGAAGTCATACGCTTCAAAGTGATGATAAAAGCGCGGGCATTCGGCGACACGAGGAGTATGGAGTTTTTCAGATGGACATGACCAAAGCTACGGTGCAGGACGGTGATGGAGTCACTGTGCCAACTGGAAAGGCGGCTACGGAGAATAGCAATGCTCAGATAGTGGGCAGTCCGACGCAGGATAACGACTGGACCGGTGCAATACACGCTGTTGCAATGTGCGGCGCTTTCGTGATAATATTCCCCATGGGCGTCGTCGTACTGCGGGTGCTGGAGAAAGTCATGTTTCACGCTGGTGTGCAGGCTTTGGGAGTTCTGGCTTCTATCGTCGGAGTCGGAATAGGTCTCTATCTGAGCATGATGTACAATCACGTAAGTCATCATTTCGTAGTTTCTCCTCTCGCCTTGACTGCGCTGGTGCTGAGAGTTCCGCCCGCAGTCCAAGCATATCAACTCAGCTCATCAAATTCTTGGCCTTGTCCTGCTCTTCTTCCTCTTCGGTCAACTCAGCCTCGGCTGGTTCCATCATCAGCTCTACAAGAAGACGCAGCGGCCAACCATAATGGGTAAAATCCATCGCTATGCCGGCCCCGTAATACTAGCTCTCGGCGTCGCCAACGGCTTCCTGGGCTTCACCTTCGCCGATTCTAACCGCTCGAACATCGCCTATGCAATCACTGTTCTCTTCATCGGTTTAATAGTCGTCGGCTTAATTTTCTTCAAGCAGAAGCAGAAGAAGCGCAGAGCCGCAGCATTCGGCGGGTTTGGCGCCCGTGGGTCCTTGGACTATGCCGGACATGGGGGCTCGTCGAGGGCGCCCGAGAGCGGGTATACGACGCCGTATGATCCGTCGAGGAGCGATGTGGCGCTGGGGCACCTTGGCGCTCCGCCGGCATACGACGATCGTTCTGTCACGCCCAGGCCGATGGTTTAGAGGGGTTTGATAGTGAGGGAGGGGTTAAGTAAGGGGTACGGGAAAGAGGGTTCGATATGGATGTAAGGACATTGATGTGGCGTTAGTTTTGTTTGACCTATTTTCGGATTGTACGAGTGGTGATTATATTCCGTGGTGTAGATCTGCATATGTGGAGTTTGGGATAGCTACAATGTTGGAAAGCAAGGCAACAATGGCTTGATTCAGATTTATAATAACTTATGGAGTACTCTTGCGGCACATTTAACTCTTCCGGGCAATTGGTTCAACTGTAGAGATATCACGCATGGGACATTGGCTTAATTGGGGTGCGACTTCATTCCTAGCTGCCCATCCATCATGAGTTCGGATGAACTCTTCAAGACCCCTGAGATGTGGGATATGGCGGCAGTAAGATGTGATGTGCGCGCTAGCATGTGGAGCTTATGGCCAAACGCTGTCAATTCAGTACAAGCGTGGGGTTCAGTAAGCCTCTTGTGGAGACCTTCAGCGTGCCTTGGCAATTGTTGCGGGTAACGACAAGACTTACTACAAGTCTTGAGCTGGCACTATAGTTTCTAGCTCTGCAGTGCATCCGCTGCTAAAAAGGGTTGGTATATCCCCTAAACTGGCGGGCACCTTGTGGACGTGACACTCTCGTGTAGTGGACGTGGCATTCGTAGCTTTCCATCGGGAACTTTGGGATACTTCAGCGATACGGACCATGCCCAGATAGTCCATACCTAGATAGCCTTGGTAGTATTGGTTTGAAGTATTTGTAAAGGGCACAGTAACTTCTGGCTACTTTTACGGTGCGATTGCTACCTGGCGGCGCTCTGGTCTAACGCATTTTGTGGGTGCTAACGCTCAACTCGTAAGATAGAGGGGATCATGTCATGCGACTAGAGAGCATAAAGGAGGATCTCTTCATGTATCTCCTCCAAGCAAAGCTGAGAAGTCCCAAACTGGCTGACAACAGCCAATGACAAAGGGACGGGCAGGTAAAAATAGCATAAGGACTGGTGGAGGGTGGATCTACAATGACAGCACTGCCACAACGTCGACGCTTTGCCGCATCGGCCACGACTCCTAACATTACCCCCGTTTCGAACAAGGGTCTCAAACTGAAATGACGATAGAGTCCAGAGTCCCGCCAAAGCGATAAACTGCCCAAACTGCCCAAACTGCCCATGCCGCCTCCGACTGCCTTGCTATCAGCCCGGCAGCTCTGACGATGGAAACTCTGGCGATCGTTTTGTTTACTTGTTGCCAGTGTTGTGCAGCTGTTGCCACTGCCGAAAGGCGTCTCCAATCGTATTCGGCTGTGACGGTTTGCCTTAGCGGTGTTTTAGATGGCTGGAATCGCTCAGCGTTGCCAGATGGGGCGCGAATGGGAGAGAGCTGTGGACTGCTTGGACAAAAAGTACGATGCAATAACTATGACGATGCTGCTACTCCTGGTACATACAAAGCTTGTCATATGCCTGATTGGCAAGGTTGCAACTTGGTTATGACTTTCTGCCGTTGCTTGATGCTTGAGCCACCTCCACACCATAAAATCCGCCAGTAGCTTACGAGCGTGACATTGCGCGCAGCAATCCAACGCACCTCCTCAAACACCCAACTCCCTCCAAACACCATAAAACATCCCCTCTGCTCGCCTCCAGCCTTCCCACCCCCCCTCCTCCCCCGGTTTTGCCCTGGTCGCACCGCTCGGCTTCTCACCTTACCCGCCGGAGTACTCCTGTACTCTCTCACCGAAACGCGCAGCAGTCGCACCCGGCGCCCTTTTCCTTCCTGCTACGCTTGCTCACTAAGCAATTGATCCTCGAGTACAGAATGGCTGCTCAATAGTCCTACACCGACCTCACCGGCCTCTGCTTCTCACAGATCCCTCTTCCGCACCTCGGACCAAAGTACCACCTGCTTCGCTGTTTCACCGCCACAGGCCTCTTTTTTTTGTCCTGTTGGCCGAGTACCTAGAGCCAGGTCGGAGTCTGGCCTCCGACAACGCATATAACACCGCAATACCTACGTGGGATTTTGAGAGTGTCGATCTAGCGGAAGCTTGAGCTGGAGGCCATACTGTGAGAGGGCGGGTTGGTTGGTTGGTGGTTGATGGACAGCATAGCTACTTGTCCCACTATATCCAACGGGTTACGAGCAAGCTTTGCTGGTGACCATGAAGAGTTGGACCAAGAGAAGGCCATGATGCTTTCCACAATGTGCTCACGGCCCTGGGAGAACCATGTTCGGTCAAAGCGGAAAGAAGCGCCAGTTCTTAAACCCTCGCGACGACCTCCTCGCAGCAGGCGGAAATTCTGGACTGCTCCCCAGCCAAATATCCCTTCACCTCACTTACTAGCTTTCTTGATTTTCTCCTTCTTCATATCATTTACGCAGGCTGTTTTCATCAACTTTGAGAATTGCTTAGACCTCAGCATCGTCCAGTCACACCCTCTCCAGCTCCAATTTATACCCCTCTATGTCTCGGCCAAGTTCAACCGAACAGCATCAAGTCACAATCTCAATATCACAATTTACGGCAACGTATCTGGACAGGCGACTACTGGTACCTACCCCCCACCGGATGACAAATCCTGGTCGGATCCGAAATCCACATTCGGCAAGATCGTAGACGTGAGCCCAACGAATAACAAATATGCTACTCTTTTTTCTACGTACAAGGTTCTTACCTACACGCCTTATGCTGCTCCCGCAAGCGAGTTCTGTTTATCGACAGTCAATACATCATGCCCGATTGCTCCCGCGTTCTATGCTAATGCTAGCGATCCGTATTCCTTGCCGGCTTTCACGGTCGCACATGATTTCTTCAGCTCTTATGCTTTCGCTACCTTTGCGAGTACTATAAAGGTTGATTCTGGGGATAGTGGCGCTCCTCACCTAGCCTGCGTGTCTGCTAACATTACGCCCGACCTTGGACCGAAGCTTTCAAATGCGCTCAGATTTTTGCCCGCGGCTGTGTTAGCGCTGGTGGCCATCGCAACCGTATTGGCGGCCATGTTCAGTCCGTGGGGTTCTCTTGACCCGTTCTGTTGGACTAGCAATTACGGACGAGACGAAGATCTGTTGCGGCTGGTTACACCTGGATTCGGCGACTGCCTGCAATACATCCAGTTTATCGTTCTAGCAGGTAGCCTAAACCTGAGTTATCCGGGCTTCTACCAGCCGGTGGTCAGTCAAGCAAGCTGGTCGGTGCTGCTATTCAACGAGAGTTTTGTTAGCCGTCAAAACGGATCGCAAAGCCTCGTCGATGGGATATATTTTGTCAACGGAACCTACGGCCTTTCTCGACTCGGTCAGCTGGTAGGAATGTCGCTGGAAAGAGATATCTGGGCTGGCATGGCAGTGTGGCTCCTCGGCCTCACCCTCGCCGTGGTCTTGTTGTGCCAGCTAGGATTCATGGTTCGATGGGGTCAGCGCCAGATCAAACATAGTCAGGAAGGAGATCTCCGGAGTCTGAACTGGCCTTTCACGGCTGGCAATATCGTCCGAATCTTCTTCAACTATTTCCTTTTACCAATCATTGCATTCTCAATGTTCCAACTCGTGGTTGCATATCACTCCCCAGCATCGGTAGTTACCATGGCCGTCGCACTCCTGACTGGCGTCATTGGTTTTGCGACTTGGATATTCTGGCTGATCTTCACGACGCGGCCCCGGGCTCACCTTTTTGACGACCTCCCTACTGTTTTGACGTACGGCCCGCTTTACAACACATATTCGGATGAGGCGGCGCCTTTCGCCTTCATCCCTATTCTTCTGACTTGCATTCGGGGTGTCGCAATCGGGGCAATCCAGCCTTCCGGCATCGCGCAGATAGTCCTTCTTGCCATTTGCGAGGTGATTTTGATCCTTACGCTTAACGCTTTCCGACCTTTCCAGGCAAACACCTCGATGAATGCATATCACACTTTCTTCTCCGTAGTTCGACTCGTTACGACCTGCCTTAGCGTCGCCTTTGTGCCGTCGCTGGATGTCTCGGAGTCGGCAAAAGGGTGGCTAGGCTATGCGATCCTCCTGCTACACGCCATTGTCCTTGTCTTTGGATTCTTCCTGAACGCACTCCAGACGATAATCGAGGTTGCCGCAAGAGCAGCGGGTGCTGGTGGGGAAATGAGAGGTGGCCTCAGCAGGGTGTTTGGAATGCGTCAGCTCTCGAGGCGTACCCATCGCAGGAATCAACGAAGCAGCCTCAACTCCAACGCCGCAATGCTGGGAGCGGAGGGCGATTCAAAATCGATCCAGCTCATAGGAAGCAGGACAAGGAGTCTGTCCGCAAGCTCTGCGGTTTTGCTAAATCAGCCGTTATCCGGAAGTCAGCGAGCAAGCCTAGGATTCGATCAGTTCAGTCAGGGTGACTATAGCAATTTTGGAGGAGGCAGTCCTGTTCCAGGAACGCCTGGCGGTTCCGCAACTCCGTTCACGTATCTTCCTAGCGGGAGCGGCAGTGGCTCCGCTGGACCTGGTTCCCGCAGGCCTACTTTGGCTCTTGGGGCGAATGCTGAGGCGGCGGATCCGTATTACCGTCCTCCCAGGGCTCGCAGACCTACCATTGACCAATATACTCCTGGAGCGCGTGGTAAAGGATCGGGTGCAAGTGCGGATTTGGCGAATACGCCATATCAAGATTTTCCCGATCAAGCCGACGATGGTGATGCCGGAGAGGGCCCTTCCTCTTTCTCTCCTCCCCGTGGATCTATTGCTCCAGCTTATCTTCGGATGCACAGAGACGACTCGGATCCGAATCTCAGCGAACTGCGGAAGCAGACTGACTATACGGTCCGCGAGTCCGATTACTACTACGGTATCAGGGGTCCTGCGCTGTCTAATTCGCAGACGCGGAAGCTCAAGACTGGGCCTGCAGATCCTATGGGACCGGTGTCTTCTGCCCAAGGGTGGTTCAAGACGCTCTTTGGCAGCAAAGGAAAGGAGAAAGGCAAAGGATTTGAGGTAGTGAGAAGTACGCGGATGCCACCACGAATGATGCCGCTAGACGAAGACATAGAATCTCCTCCCGTGCACCACGAGCCATATCAGGACAGCCCTGACGGCCAATCTAGCGCGGCTGGTAATGTTGCAGCTAGTGAAGATGGTAGAAGTATAGCAAGGGAAGGCGGATTGGATGTCTCTGGAGAGCCGGGACCGCTGATTACGGATGACGAGGAAAGCTACCGGAGCAGCCACGAGGATCCATTCGACCATCGTGTGAACCGAATTTCGGACATCCCCCCGACACTAGGGCCGATTGATACGGTTGGCGGCATCGAGCTTCCAAGTCGGATAGGCTCACGCGCAAGCTCCAAGCCTTCGCGAGCCGGAACGGTAAACCGGGTGCCTACGATCCCACGAAAGAGTTCCAGGCGGGCCAACTCGAAAGAGGCACTCTCGTTCGATGTCGCGCGCCTGTCGACGGTTGCAGGGTCCCCTCCCGACACCCCCGGGCGGATGTCCATGATAATGCCCATGCCAGGAGACCAGCATCTTCGGCCCGACAATCTCCCCGTGCGGCTGCCTTTCGGCTCCTCCGAACCGTCGCCCTCTCCCGAGCGTACGCCTGGCCACTCTGCGACTTCCAGCATCTACCCCATGGGCGAGGCGGCTATGGATCCGGGGTATCGACGCGGCTCGTTGAGTACGGCTCAGTCGCTAGATCACCATCCTGATCGGCCGCTTAGTACTGGGTATGTGCACCACCATCTTGCGAGTGACAGCATCCATGCCAATGCGTACGACTTGAGCTCGCATCTAGAGAGCACGGCGGAGCTAGTGGATGATGGGAGGAGGAGCAGGAGCACGAATCGGAGCGGTGGAACGCGTTGAACGACGAGCTATTCTTCTCTTCTCTTCAATTCGATGTAAACCTTTTTTTTTTCCTCCCTCCTTTCTCACAAAACCAGATTTAGCATAAACAAGGGCATTCACCAATAGTTTTATTTTCTTATTATTACTATTATTACTGTTTTACTGCCTTTTTTTTTTCCTTATCTATTTGGTTTTTTGGCTCTTTGGCTCTTGGGGGCTGCATAGAAGCGACCAGCGACGAATTTCCTTAGTGTATAAGCAAAAAGCGGCAGCATCAGTCATGGACTGGGCGTAATTTGGGAACGGTAAAGGCTCGGGGGGGCGGGACACATTTGACTTTTTTTTACTTTCCCAGGGCTTCTAGGCTATAATTTGCAACCATTTGTTTGAGCTGCAACCATTTGTTTGAGCTGCAACCATTTATTTGAGCTGTTGGTCACCAGGCAATCGCGGGGTTTTTCTCGAAGGGGGATTGAGCATATTGGTGGGGGGTGGATGGATTGCGGGCTTTGGGGCATATAGTGTGTGCTGTGTGTGATTCTAGCAAGCGAAAAGGCTTTGGAGGAGGCTTGCTTTTCGGTGTATGTATATTAGGTATACATTCTGGCTAGCATTTCTTGCGAGTGAAATGGCTCGTTAATTTGAGGAGACGCGATTGCCGGGGGGTTTATTGATAGAAATATATCAGACCATGATCTACACTACCGGGGCCGAAAAGAGATGTTGACAGGCGCTGATTAGAGTGTAGTCAGAGTGTAGTCAGAGTGTAGCGGGGAGTGTAGTGTGGAGTGGAGTGTGGAGTGTAGTGCAGAATGTGGTGCAGAATGTGGTGCAGAATGTAGTGTAGAGCGCAGTGCAGAGTGCAGTACAGAGCACAGCGTAGAGCGTAGTACACAGCACAGCGTAGAGCGTGGTACACAGCACAACAAGGCGCAGAATACAAGGGCAGAGCCAGGCTAGGAACAGGCGGTGTTGACGGTGCTGATGGTGTTGACGGTGCTGATGGTGCTGATGGTGCTGATGGTGCTGGTAGTGCTAATCAGCTGCAGGGGCTTGGTTCATGGAGATATGCCGCTTACTCTGCCTATTCGCGACAATATCAGACCATTTATATGCTTTCATTCCTACTTTTGATTAAGGCCTGGTGCATATACGCTGCGTGAAGTCCGCTTGTATACAGGTTATGTAGATATTCCGCTCGATCGACCGCATACCGACCTTCCCCTTCTTTACCGTGCTGTGCAGATCAAACCGCGTGGCTGAGGTCTGGATACGGATCACGCTCGGTGATAAGGCATTGGCCGTCTACACTGGCGATAGCTGTACCTGGGACGTCCACCGCCCGACCACCTCCCATCACCGCCCACCACCGCAGCCAACACCACACCGCACGAGACTTGCTGGCTTTCCGTCTGTCTCCGCTGCACTTCTTCCACTATTCTTATACTGTACAGCAACACTTCCTCCTATCCTTTCTATTTGCTTTTTGCCAGCGGCTACTCTCGCTCCAGCTAGCTACATGCCCAGCAACCGCCACCGCTTATTCCTAGATCGAACTGGTGACTCCCCTTGGACTTCTCCCGAGAGCCTTAAGCCTTATGCTGATGCCTGAAACTTTCATAGAGCCGTTCACTAGTGCGTCGAAGCATATGGAGACGAGACGAGTCTCTCTGACCTATTACTAAACCTTCCTCTACCGTGGCGTGGATCGAATACCCCCTCGGTACCACAGCTCCTCCAACCTTCCGTACGACCAGTCTTGTTCCTCCACCCCTCCGTCCTCCCTCTGACCCTCCTCCTCGGTATCTCCAACACGAACACCCGTCACTCGCAACACTCGCAACACTCCCGGCAGCATAACAACCGTGCCCATCCGCCGCGGACGTAGATAGGGACGATGGACCGTAGCCCCTTCCCACCCCGAGTGCACTCCTACAGCACACCGGCGCTGATCCCACCGCTCGACGGCTCGACCAACCACTCCCAGCACCACAGCCGCCACGGCAGCGGGCCTCAGCGCCCCACCCAGCCTTACCAGCAGCAGCAGCAGCAGCACAGCCAGCCGTACTTGCACCAGCACCAGCACCAGCACCAGCACCAG
>KV749742.1:0-17166 GCA_001692915.1 Glonium stellatum
ATATTGATATTGAATATTGAATACCTCACTGGATACTGACGTGTATCGGTATCAGTCGGAACAGACATCGAGGCACTGCCGGATTCCTTTACCTTAATCTTCTTAATCCGCTTCCTCTTGTCCTTTTTAGCAGTAATCTGTCCTTTCAACGGTTTTTTTTCCTCCCTGCATAGACATTTATGTTCTGCGATATCCGCAAGTCCATCATCAATGTTAATGGCAAATAAGTTTGGGTTGCTTGCTAATAATAATATCTCCTCTGTTGTCATAAGGTGCTTGGGAGCCTTGGTAGTAGTAATGGTAGGGGGTGTGGGCGTATCTCTGGCCTTACCTCTTCGAGGTTTTGCTATGGCTGGTTTGATGAACGTGGTGGAAATAGCAGGAGTCTTGACGCCCAGGGTTGGTCGAACGACGTTTGTCGGGGCTACAGGAATTGCTGGAGGGTGTTTGGTGACACTTTGGCTAGGTTCTTTCAGCGTGGCAATAGTGACATACGACATTTCTCGCAGTGTTGGCGGAATGGACTCAGAACTTGACATCTTCAGGCGGCGATCTTGTAATGAGAAGTGTGGTCTTTTTGCAAGTTATATGGAGAAGTATAAACTGCGCGGTTGAGAAGGAGGGTGAGATTAATTTTATGTTCAGGTGGCTAGGTCCTCTATGAATAGGAACAAACCGCTATTTGGACGAGCCACATAAGTACCAGTAAAGATATTTACAACTGCTTAATGGAAACTTCTATTATTTATTATTTCATGAGCTAGGAGCAGTCATCAATAATTTCAAATACCGTCCTTTCCAACTTCATCATCTGGGAATATACAGTTGTTTAAGTAAATAGGTGAACGCTACTAGAAACTCATAGACCTCCGAGTATATGCACTCGGAAATAGAATCGCTCCAGTCCACTGCACGTTGCGTGGGTAATGAGTCTCAGGCAATCTTAGGAACTCTACGCGGTACATTGGCAGAGAGGAAAAAAACCTGGTTTCTAAAGTCCAAGTTTGTATCAACAATTCATATCACATGTTTACAGGCATTTTGAAATATTCAGGTTCTACCTCAACCGCAGACCAGCTGCTTAAAGCAACTAAAGTAATTAAATTAAAACAATTTCAATTGATGCAGGTAGAAAGAAAGAAAGGCGTAATGTTGACAGGTAACCCACACTACTTACCAAAGACTTCCTCGGTGAATGTGCCCGACCAGTTCCTGGATACTTGCATGCAAAATAAAAGACGAATCTGGATCTAACGATTCCTCGTATAGAGAGCCTTCCCCTCCTATGATAGAACTCTGATGAGTTCCTGATTCGTCGATGGCGGCAGTTGATGCCAATTTGTTCTTCCTAGCACCGGACTCTTTATCCACGGTGACGATACTTAAGAACTCTTCCACTACTTCCCTACCAACCTCTGTCCCGAGATATCTTTGTGTGTTGAGTAAGTGCTCTTTTCCATTTTCCAGAAGATTGATCGCTGTATCTGCGAGTGATCCGACGAAATCGAGAAGTTCAGAAGCAGTAATCCGAAGCTGAAAACTTATGTGTAAAGCACGCATCATCCAATAGTCTAGTAAGTTGCTGTAATGCTTTCCCTCACACTCGAGATTGATATGACTTGGCGATCGCGGGTACTTGGCGAAGTAGTACAAAATTTGAGCATCTTGGAGCGGGATGTAGAGTGGCACATTGCGTTGAATCCAAATGTGCTCTGGGCTCATCTCAACAGTTTTTATGGGAGGTTTTCCAAGTGCTAGATAGTGGATAATTGCCCCGATGGCCCAAACATCTGATGCTGGGGTAGCATTGGGTATCTCTGGAGCCTGCCATTGATGTGTACCACAGAAGGAGTAGTTCTCTACCGCTGTTGTTGAAGGCGAGAAGCATTTAGCCAAACCAAAGTCTGCAAGTTTTAGATTAGGAAATATCTCGCCAGGTCTAGGACTAGTAAGGAGAACATTTCTTGGCTTGATATCCCTATGTATGATAGTCTCCCATGCTTGGCTGTGGCTTTTAGACTGCACACCTATCCCATTATGTATGAATGCGAGGGCCTCGCTAAGTTGTTTAAAGACATGCCACATAAAAGACTCAGAGCACCTACCAGTCAGGCTTTTGTAATAGCTGCTTAGGTCACCAGCATCACAATACTCTAATAAGATTGTGCGGCTTTGTGATACTGATGAACTGGATTCAACTCCCAAGTATGAGACAATGCGCTCAAATTTTGGCATCTGCATGAACATTTTTGCTTCACGCGGAACGCTACTGGTTCTGAACATGAGTTTCTTAGCCACAACGAGCTGACCCGTGCGAGCGTTCTTCCAAAGCTTTACTACTCCTTCACCGCCTTCGCCAAGATCTCGAATGTATTTATGATGGCTTGGGAATGGAGCAAATTCGCTGTTGTGCTGGCAAACACTACATCGATGATTCGGCTTGAGCCGCTGGTGGCCTTTCTCATGGGATTTTGGCTTACCATAGGACAGTCTTGGTTCCATCTCCCCATTGTTGTTCGCCTCCCTATGTCTTATTTCCTGTTTTGCAAGCTTTCTAGGTGACAGATAGTGATTCACGTCCGTGGACAGTTTTTGCGGCTTGTACGGCTGAGGCTTCAAGTGCACAGCTGGGTGTTTGTTGAAATTCCCTGTCTCCTCTGGTCGCGTCGGAGGTACGGATACGTATCTGGGCGACATTTGTAACTTTCTCAGTCCTTGAGATTCTATAAGGTCCGTGTGAAGATTCGAGCCGTGTTTTAATACACTTCAAGTCAAATGACCAAGTGTATTAAATTAATGAATGCGTTCTTAGCTCTCCGAGAATTATTTACGAACGCAGGGGGAGGCATTTAAATAAACGATACGATAAGTTGAACACCGGTCAAATAATGTACAAAGAAATCATATACCATTGACTTTGTTATCCCAATTAACAATTGCATTGTTAAGTAACTCCCGGATGTGAAACCTGGGAAACAATGAACAAAGACGTATAAAAGACTTGGCAGCTTGCGAACAGTGTGATACAGCAGCGTGGCTCAGTCTAAGGAGACCGTTTAATCCATGCCCACATGGAAAATATAGAATCGATGGGTACCTCGTTGTGAACTGGGCAATTTTATCCGTCACTTTTCATTCAGCGAATCCACATTATGTTGATTGTCCTCGCATTCGTTTAATTTTGCCGCACTTTCCTTACACGATATCTATAAACTAATACCTAATCAAAATAGAAAAATCTAAGACTAGCTGTACGTTTATACAAAGCGTACAGAAGTTCTCAACAGTCTCCAAGAATGCTGGCCTTTCCACTCGTTGAGTTTCATTCACTCACCTAGTTCCAACTCCTGATATTCCTTTTCACTAACCGGTATTACATACATACCTTCGTCCGATTCAATTTTGTATTCCTTAGGGCAACTACGGAAAAAGTGAATTGGTGCTGTGTGTAAACATCCATCATGGGCATGTTCGAGTCGAAGAGGAAATACCCGGAAATAATCCTTCGAGCGTCTCGAGTAGTAATCTCCAAAAGACATGACCCGAAGGCGCCGCATAGCAGAGTCAGTATCTGAAAGTTTCTTGCCAGAGCGAGAAGACAGCAATCTGAGATGCTCTAATCGCTGAAGAGCATAGTTCTGCCAAATCCACTCTACCAAATTCATACACAGTGTTTCAAAAGCGGCAAAATCTCGTGCGAATGTGGGACGCGATACAGGCTCGTTGAGCATTGTTAGAGTCGTAAGGTGTGGGAGACTCGCAATATGCACCTTTATAGCCATCGGTGTCAGTAAAGCCTAACGTTGGATCCATGGGATATGTCTCTTTCAGGAACATATACGTACTAAAAATGACTCCATGAATCTTGCTTTTGAAGTGGAGTCCCACTTCAAGCCGTAAATCTGGTATTTTGGCATCATTGGAACGTACATAGATAGATGTTTGAGTTGCTTTAGATGCTCACAAAATTCTTTGAGAGCGAAGGGAATATCTTTACGGAATGACCGCAGTTCGAGCTTAAGGCGAAGACTTTCAAGCGTTTTGGCATGTCGAAGGATATTGTTTGTCCCAGGAAACGGCCCGAGCACGTCGATAATGCCCATATCAAGGTAGAGTTTTCGAAGTGGACCCTTAATAATAGCAAGGCACTCGTTGATGGCGGCTGCTACCAGCCTATCGTTCCGGCCCGAACACTTTACGATTATATCCAATTCTTCCAACGCTGTCACACCAGACGCATCTCGCGAAAAGCAGCTTAGAAAGCGTTCTAGTTGACGACATCCATGTAATCGGAGCACCTTAAGCCTATCAAAGCTCACGTCGGCAAAAGCAGAGCCTTCATGGCAATTCGAGAAACAGTATCTTTGGATATCTAACTCCACGAGCGAGATTGAGGTCCGTACAGGGCTAAAGCTTGAGATGGGTGGAACCGGGAATAACGCGTTGGTGGATGTACTGGAGTTTCTGGTATACCAAGAACCCTGGACCTTAAGGTGCGTAATTGGCCGAGATGTGGGAATCAGACGACTTGTCGTTACGGAGCAAAGGGGACACCTAACCGCAAGGCGTACTGAGGTAATATTTCGAAATGAATTTTGTAAGCCGTGGTCATGGTTGAAAGTGGTCGTGGAGTGGGGGCATGAATTTCTACCATGCACAGGAGGATTGATATCGACATGTGTTAAATTCCGTTGTGTCCGAAAGAGCTCGATCCAGAGATCAGTTCGAATAGATTCAATGGATATCCATCTATGGCTTTTGTTAGTCGTTAGTCCTAGTATTCAAAGGTCCCAATAGACCGTATGATCTGTCGATCGAGCTACTGACCTGAAGCTTATTAATCGATCAGTTGGAAGGCCGTTGATAATAACACTGACGGCTGCGTCTATTTCCCTCTCTGGACAAAGCGGTATGTTCAGCTCGCGCAAAATATGAAACTCATTGAATAGTTCTATGTGGCGGATATGGTTCACCCCAGGGTTTGTAGGTGTTACCATGGCTGAAGCCAGTTGTAGAACACCCTCTCGACATAGCTCAAATTCGACGTGATGATATAAAGCTTCAATAGCAACATTCCCGATACTTCTACTAGTGCGACAGAGAGATGCTAGAGATGGCCGAAATTTCACCTGGAACACAATTAGAGACACTTGGGTAATAGGAGTCTAGAATGGAGGGGTTAAGATGAGTCGAGGCAACGGAGGCATACATATTGGCAAATTTCGATTAGTAGCTCACGAGGGAGTCTATCCAATGCTTGCCGGGCTGGAAGTAACGCTACGGTTACTGCTTCGGAGCCTGTTGACATGCTTGTAGTAGTCTACTTATCAGGCTGTGGTTTGGTACCTGTGTGAACCGGTCAGGAAGAGGCTATTCTTTTGCCGTTGTATAGTAGTAAGGCGCCGTGAATATGAGTGATTTTAGAAGTCAAGGTGGTGGTGTAGTGCAGTGTGATGTGGAAAGGAAAGAATTCAAGAAAAGGGATGAAATCAACTAGTCAAATTCAGCAAGCAAAAGGCCTCGCATTCACATTGTCTTCGCGATGGCAACAGCTTGAACATGTGCTTGAAGACTCGCTAACGTAGCATTTTAACGGACTGGTATTGAGCTCTCTAGATCTATTCCATACGGCCACGGCATATTTAATTCAGTAAGGCTGCATAATATCGCTGTTGCTACCGTCCCGATACCAGGGAGAAAGTGAGCGGTCTACAAAACCGCGTGGCGACCCCGTTTTATTTAGTTATAGCCAAGATTTCCTGATAATCCTGCCATTATACTGCACTGAACGCCGATACGTAGATGATCGAATTCTCTCCGTCGCTCCTAAGGCTCGTTTCCAGTCTTCTGGATGGACTCGAACTAAGTCTGATAGTTACTTGATGGTAGCTCTGCAAACCCCTAAAACAGCACACAGCAAATATTGACACTTCTCCCATAGAGTCCGTCGATACAATTCTCCGCAATTATCGTAGGAGCAGCCACCCTCTTCCAAATAACTCTCGGAGTTCCTCGATCGGGACTATACGTGAACCACCATCGACGCTGATAACCGCCTGCGAACTTGAACCAATAGTCTCCCGACCGGTCATAGTTAGCGTCAAGAATCTACTGGTCGACATAAACACTCCCATCGGAGCAGTTGTGACCGAACCAAGAATTACAAAGATAGCTGGGGAGGTCAAAGTCGCCATGAGGATGGGTAGAAGGAGAACTCCGCCAGCGGCGAGCGCTGACAAGATGTCTGGATGTATTCCGTGGTCATGACAAAGTCAAAGGGCTAGGGGATACAGTATAACGAGGGATAATACTGACATATACTCCGTAGATTCATGCTATCTTCACACAGGCTCGCCTGGCAGATTTGAGGGCGACTTTTTCGAGTTAATTCGAGTTACCGAGCGCCATAGCCCACGGATCGACAGAACTAGACTGATACGCAGGTCCTGGTGATGGTGTAGGACTACGGCTTGACGGCTCGGTCGCTGGTATATAGAGGATACTGATGCTTGTCACGGTGCCGTAACTTGGGCTACTAATTTCTGAGCCAAGGTGGATATACTCTACATGGAATTGTGAACTGGGATTAAAATTCAGAACCAATAACCCTCTGTATGTTTTGTATGGATTGTGCCTTCGATCTTACGATCCCGAGGTGGCAGGTGATTCTGAGTTATGGTGCTGATCTCTCAGTATAAGAAACGGACAGGTAATCATATGCTAAGAGATGTTGCACCGTTTTGACCACAAAGCGACGACAGGACGACCCGAGTGGAGCGAATTCATTGTACAGTCGCCGTCCGTGTCGACCCACTAGAAGTTGTAAACAAGCAACACATACATGAAATCTAAGGGTTATGCTAAGATAAATATAGAGGTTTCTTCCTCTCCATACGACCAAATGAACTGAGGGACGGCTATGAAAATAGGGTCGACGACTTCAAGGGACTACCACTTCCACGAAGCATAATGACGGGGAAAGACACTTGAATTCTGAAACAAAGGAAAGGACTGTAAAATTCGACACGGACACTTTGAAAACGCTCGCCAGAGCGTCACTTACATGTAGACACTTCGATGGTCTACTGTCGGCTAGGGCTGGATGGCTTGCTGATGGAGAACGGGCCGCAAAGGACGAACCGCGAAAACTAGGCTACGGAGAAGGGATTTTGGAGTCTATCGAACTGCTTCGCGTAAGATTGGAAAGCTAAGCCGCGTCTGTTACGTTACGAATACTATGATAACTCTAATTTTTGCCAGTCGACATGCCCGGATCGATACGTTAACTAGAATAGCAACCGGGTAGCAAGGAAGCACAACGACTTTCCGTACTGCCGGTACGTGTGTTACGTCCATGGCCTCGCTTGCGCAGGCCACTTCGCAATCTCTACGACACATACAGCTATGTGCATGTCCAGCTTCCACCCCCCCAAGCAACTCGAAAACCTTCCATCAGAACAGTTTTTGCACACGGCCATAGCCGTTCGCAAAAATTTCTCTGTACGGTTGGCGGCAATCAGCCGAGTTTGCATGTTGTAGTGAAAATAATAATCAAGAATGTTATTTTTAAAAAAATGGGGGTGGAAGCTGGTCATGCACATAGCTGAAAACCCCTGGGCCGATTCTACCTAACGGATTAGTCAATTATATGACCCAGCTACGGCTACCTAAGCAAGTCATCTCCCCAAACTTACAAGGTTCAGCAAAACTCTATAGCCTGGTAGCCGTGCAGGTAGCAACGGCTTGGGTGGCGCCCGGTTGCAACATTGTCGCGATGGGTCGATGACTAGACCACTCCAACGGAAGGGGAGTCCGAGGACCCTCTAGTGAATCCCAGCGGAACGGGGCGGAGGCACATAAAAGGGACCACCACTACTATCGGAGTTCAGAAGAATCACTAGAGAGCTCAAGAGACACAGAGACCACACAATCGTTGATTTGAAGCTCCTTCTGCCCAAGCTCGCCGAACAGATGAAAATAACAGGGGCGCCTAGCGCTCACAGAAGTCCTTAGCCCTCATCGAATGCATCCGATCTCGATGTTGCATGCTGTTTCCCCCGCGCAGACAGTAGTCTTGTAACTTCGACGTAATCCTTCCAAATGAGCATCTTAGAATCATTCAGGCTTACCCAAGCGAGTCTCCTGATCTCAGTTGCATAATTGAGCGGGATCTCCCCCTTGTCATCTATTGTTGGGCTATCGACACCTCGGTCTAGTAATGGTCTAGCGGCCTCATCGCGCTCAAAACGAGCCGTTTGGTAAAGAGGGCTAAGCCCGTCCACGTCTGCAAGACTAACATCAGGGCTACGTTCTAAGAGCAGCTTAGCAATTCCGTGATCCCCGGGGAGTGTGGCCGCCCTTAGAGCCGTCGGGAGTTGTGTTTTTTGAGTATCAATATCCATAACGGTATCAAGAAGCGCTTTGACAATTTCTCGTAGCGTTGGCTGACAGCCCAAGTCAATGTGTTAGTTGAAGGTACTTTGAGCACTTCACCTTTATCTGCGGATACGGGTAGTTCGATAACGCGAAACGTTGCTTTGGGGAGCTCTTTTTCGATAATTATGTATTGACATATCTATATTAGAAACCCCATCGATAAGTCTGGGCTGCTTCTTACACGTGCAGTCAGTAAGGGAATTATAGTTTCGATCTGTTCATGAATGTAGTGAGCCAGAAGATTACTGTCAGTAGGAAGTGTATTAAGAAGCTGCAAGAACAGAAGATGATTTGCCTCGACGGCCCATCGAAAAGGCATCATGAAAACCGGACTCCGACTCGACTCGACTCACTCGACTCATCCCTACTCCCCAAGGGCAACGATTGAAAACTAGTTCTTGTCAAAGGGCAAGGTTCCTGAAAGCTATTCGTATTGGGAGCCTACGGGTAGCGGGATCGCGCCGCTATGCCGGACTCAATTGTCCGCCGCATAATTCAGAAGTCGACATTTGACAGTTCTTATTATAGATAATACCGTCGACTGGAGCTTTTAGTTCTCCAAACCGACCGGACCTAGATCTTATTATACATGACCCCTCCCGCAGCCGCATCCACCGCCGTCGCCTCCTTCAGCCCCACAACCTCAAACAGCTTCTTAGGCGTAAACCCCTCCTCCAGCCCCGTCCTTCCCGTCTCCTTAATCCGCACCATCGACTCCCGAATCGCCGCATACGCCGGTGCAATCGCCGCAAACGGGAAAATCACAATCCGGAACCCGAGCTCCTGCGCCTCGGCGGGCGTCATCGATGGCGTTGCCCCGTGCTCGACCATGTTCAGCAGCACGGGCGTCGGCCGCATGATCTCGCAGATGCGCCGGCCCTCCTCGCGCGTCGTGATGCCTTCGAGGAACGCGATGTCGGCGCCGGCAGCCACGGCGGCTTGTAGGCGGCGGACCGCGTCGTCGAAGCCCGAGGTCTGGAGGGCGTCGGTGCGCGCGATGATCAGGATGGGCGAGCAGAGCTTCTCGCGTGCTTGGGCGGCGGCGGCGATCCGTGAGGTGTAGGTTGCGATGTCGACGAGCTCTTTGCCGCCGAGGTGGCCGCAGCGCTTGGTTTGGATTTGGTCTTCGATATGCAGGGCGGCGACGCCGGCGCGGTGGTAGGCGGAGAGGGTGCGGGCGACCATGTTGGGGCCTGTGGGCTTTGGTTAGTCTGGAGGGTCTTGTGGTATTGAGGCGAGGTGGATGATAGCCAGGGGGATGAATCTACCTCCATAGCCAGTGTCTGCGTCTGCAATTAGGGGAACAGAGGTGTTCAGGTTTGCAATCATCTCCGCATGCTCGCGCATGTCATTGAGAGTGGCAAAGCCGAGATCTGGCTGGCCGAGTTTCGAGGCGCAAGTGCCTGCACCTGTCTGTAGGAATGCATATGCATCAGTCTCATGCTTTTCTACCACTTAATGTTTAACGCGCGTATGGGGTACTTTACCATATATAGACACTCAAACCCAACTTCCAGAGCTATTCGTGCGCTGAATCCATCATAGACTCCCGGCGCTACTATGATCTTATCGCTATCGGATAGGAGCTGCCGTAGGCGTTGAGCAGCAGACACTGGTGTGGCACGAGCCACAGCATTATTTCCGTTTGCTTCGGTCATAATTTTTGAAAGCACTCCAAGGCGGAGCGGAACACAGAAGATTAAATATACTCTAAAATTTCTCGGGGCTCAATTGATGAAAAGACCAATCTTGTGCTAGCTGAGTACTGTTTCTAGTCGTGATTAAGGCAGGAATATTCTAGTGAAAGTCTGGGCGGTTCTCAATGGTCTCTACAGCGCTTGTGTAGACCTTTCTTATATGCACAGCAGTCCCAAAAAAATTTGAGGTCGCGTTTGTAAGCCTCGGTGGTGTTGGCTCCCATATGATATCACGCTCCGACATTGTTGCGATGACTGCCGAATCGGAGGTTCGGAAGGGGTAATAGCCTCCATTGCCCCTCCGATCGCTTTTGCGGGTTGAGGTCGGCTTGCAAAGCTTGCAACGGAGTTTTTGGTGGTGTGGGAGGTCTTGTAATGAATGAAAGTGTTGAGTATAGAAACAAATGCCCTCTTCTACCTCTTGAATCTTTTTGTTGTGGGAAATTGATGGCTTGTAGTCTTGAGGACTTGTCGTGAAAAGCACGCTATTCTGGGTCTAGCGCATTATGTCCGGAAAGGTAAATGAAACCAAACCCCACTTTGCCACCAACCAGCTCCACTAGCAGCCTCTGGCAATAAATACCGGTATGTGTAATAATGTATTTTCAGTATCATGTAGCGCGTACAAACCCCACGGTTACCTGCAATTGCACGCACCCGCACGGAAACTATTGAATCTAGCCTTTCCGCCAGTTCCGCACCAGCACGTTTGCTGCGGTAACTCCCTAAACCTATCCCCAAATACCTAAAAGCTTACCGTTAACCTCGCGGCTTAGCCCTCTAATCGCTCTCCGTCCGGGAAATCTTGTTTACCTGCTTCCAGGATATTCTCCATGGCTGCCTCATTGGGTTTGGGGTCACGTCTCAGTATGCTCGGGGCCGAACCAACGCCATGTGAGTGCGAAGAGTAAGCCTGGTGGCGCTCAGCATACTGCATAATAACATCCAGTATCTCAAGCGCTGGGAAATGAAGCTTGGAGTCGATTTTCATTACGTATTGAAGCATCCGATAGTACAGTGAGAACAAGAAGCTGCTGAATTTGTATAGTTAGGTTGTGTACTATCTCGAAAGACTGCTTAAAGTATTCTCAGCTTGGGTAGAGAGTGCATCGGTTATTGGATGTGTCTCTTCGAGTATATCTTCATCTTCACGACTCAGTCCCAGCTCTCGGACAAGGGCCCAGAATTTTGATTGACCAAAATAAGATCCTTTTGCACTTATACCAGCCTTTGCTAGTCCTTCTCCCTTTTCCACATCTGATATCAACTGCTTTGCGCGGTCCCAATCATGGACATCAGTAAGCGCCTGCAAGGCAGCAGCAAGAGCCTTCCAGCTTGGGTGCTGCCCTGCTTTGGACGCTCTGGCTAGAGCAGTCATCATCTTGCCAACTTCTCCACACTGCGCGTAACCCTCCACTACACGATCGAAAAAGATGTTGTCGATAAGGACCCCGGGAGTAGTCGTGACGTAAGTCCATAGCGAGTCCACGGCCTCGATATCGGGTGGATCTCTAGTAAAGTAGTGCGTGGCAAGCATGGTGTAAACATATGTCGTTGGCAATATATTGCGATTATTCATATGATCGAGTACCCCGCGAACAGCCGAAATATTGCTGTGCTGTTTCAGAAGCCCGTCGATGACCGCAGAGTAAAGCCGAGAGCTCAGTTTAACACCTTGGGACTCTACTTCATCGAGTAGTGTAAAGACAGTACGGCCTTGTTCCGCTTTCGGAAGGTCAATGAACGAGTACTGTTTGAGCGTTGCTTGAATGATAAGGGTAAACGTAGCAATGTCTGGCTGAATTTGCTTGTCATCCATATGTTTCAACAGCTTAAAAGCCCTACCGTTGTCGCCTTCCTGCAAAGCCATTCTCAAAAATATGTTGTAGGTGATCACATCGGGCGTAATACCAAAGCGGCTAGCCCATCGGAGCACTTTTTCCATTAGAGGTCGTTTTTGTTCCAATGATAGCCGCCGCACCCGCGATAAAGCGATTAGGGCACCGTTGATAATCTCAATATCTGGTTTAGGCGCTGGGGCAGGTTCGTTAGATGGAAGTTTTGTCTTAGCGCTGTTCCCTTTGGTTTTCTTGGTGACCACTAATTGTTTGGGTTTTGTGCTCTCCAACCAAGCATGCCCCATGTCCTCTAAAGCTGTTAGTCCTTCATTACGGCGGCCAAGTGATAAAAGGCCATGTATACGGGCACCCCAAGCATGTGCATCAGGTTGAACGCCCGAGGCAATCATTCGCGTCCACATTTGCTCGAGACCTACAGAATCCCCGCTCCTCTGACACCCTGAGAGCATTGCTGTCCAAGTATCAACCGTGGGCTTCATGCCACTTGATATCATTTGATTCCAAGCATCGATCGCTCGTTGTGAATGCCCCAAAGCCAATAAACCCGTTAGAAGGAAATTGTAAAATTTTCTTGGTATGGCTGGTTTTGCGTTTGGTTCCGGCCGTGAGAAAACCTGTTGAGCATCTGCCCAACAACCCTCAACTATTCGAATGTCTGCTTTCTCGATGGCCCTTGCAAGGCGTTTGATGAAAAACTCCTCCATTTGTTTTGCATGCTCCCGATCGTGCTGGCCTGGTGGAGCTACCTTTGCGAAGTTCTTCGCGCCAATTACAGAAAACGCTTGATAGGGAGCTGACCTCAGATGCTCCAAGAGCTTAGCAACTTTCTCTTCGGGGATCATGACCTGATTGATGGCTCCGTGCGCTTGCCGAATGAGGGGTTCTAAATCTGCTCTAGGAAGGAGATGGGCAATGAGGTTGACAAAAGGGAAATTATCGTATCGACATTCTTCAGATATATTGATTATCTGACCTTGTCGAGTGAAGAGGGTAAAAGTCACCAAAGCAGCAAGGGCAACGGTAGAGTCCTCGCCGAATTTTGGCACAAATTTTGAAAGTCTCTTTTCGAAGCTTCGAGTCAAATGACTGCCAGTGGTAATTTTGTTAAGAGTAGTTCCAGCCCCTGGGATGCATACCCAGCCCTCTGAGGCAGAGTCGGTTTGCCTAGCATTGAATCTGATGAAAAATAACTGCCACATTGTCATGAGCTCTTGTAGCAGGCGTTCTGGAGCTTTGTTGTTTTCATTGCCTCCCATGGCTTCTTGCAGTATTTGAGACGTAATAACCCATAGAGTATCAGCCCAGAATTCTGGACGCATAATACCGACCTCTTCAAACTTTTGCACTACCTCCGAAGGCCGAGGATATTGATTTGACTCGTAAACTGTGGCCCACTCTATCGCGAGGGCATTTAGGAGTTTGCTGAAGACGACACCCCTAGAGATGAAAGGAATATCCTGAAAAGCTGGCTTGGCGAGAGCTGGGCTGTCCTTAGTGGTGTAGTGTTCCAAGAAAAATCGCCATGCATCTATTTTGTCTCTCGCGGGATTGTCTAGTAATTTCATAAGATATGCTCCTTCTGTTTTTCTGTGATCCACCTTTCGAATTGGTAGCTCAGACTGAATATGCTGGCGATGCTCATTTGTTTCGGTAGGCTCGTGGTCCGCAGTAACTTTCGAGCCTTGTACATGTTTGGAATATCGGCCCCGAACAGCTCCTGCTGGAGTTGAAAATAATGAAGAAAGAACATCGAATCTTTTATCCTCGTTGTCACTGCGCCCTCCTTTAAGCAAATCTTCTTGTGTCGGGGGTAATGCAGAGTGATCGTGGTGAGTGTCGCCGCCCTGTGGGGGAGGTTTAGGGTCGTCCGTGGTAGGCTGTCGTTTCGAAAAGGAGAGCAATGTAGCTTTCGAGTGCCATTGAGGATCGTTCAAGTGGATCAAGCGTGATTTTAGCCGGCTTTGACACCTTCTGCAGATATAGGGGCCTAACATATCCCCCCAGTGGCATTGGCAAGGCCTTTTGATCGTCTACGGAACCTGAAGCGCATAACTTAAGCTTCGCAGGGCTGCAGTTCCGGAAAAACATCGTCCGAAGCTAGGATGTGAAGAGCAAGCCTTCCGGCCTCGCTTCGGGAAACTGAGCCGCTGACGCACCTCCACGTTCACTAAAACATAGTGACATGATATGTTGAATTGTATCACAAAAAGTCCTTAGGAGCGTACACGGCTTCTACAGTTTATCAGTGCATTGAATACGTTTCCGATGACCTCCTTACATCCCCGAGATCCTTATTCCCGAGAGGAGCTGGACAAACTGTACCCAAAGGACCTTCAGCTTCAGTTAGTCCAGATTGTGAGTTACAGCTTTCTTCGGTCTCACACTATAGCTACAGCTATTCGAGCTCTATTCATACCTCAAACTTAACTAACAGGAACTAAATAGCTTCTTCGCCACGGTTTGTTAGAGCCCTAGGGTATAGGACCCCGCTGAAAGATGCACAGGAGAACGAAGTCCGGTGTCCCCGCGCTTTCAGAATGTAAGGCTCCAGTCATTATATATTACGTTCTTAATTGAACTAAGTTTCGTGTCCAGGCTGGTCTTCCATCCTGTAAGAGCCTCGAGTAGGTTGCGAAGGCACATTCTTACGAAACGATAGATTGGCCCTACTGCAATTCCGCGAGACAACTGACAAGCGTCATAATGTCGACGACCGATTGGAAGAATTGGGATAAGCTCAAATACCGGCGAAGATTAGAGACGTTCGGAATGGACGATGGGCCAGTGATATCATCCGGACCAAATGGGGAGTTTGACGCAGTCTGGTGCGCGCAACTACGACTTTACACATCTGATCAACTAACAACCCTCCCGTAGCCAACCAGGCGAACTTACGGATAAAGGACGCGAAACAACACTAGCTCTAGGCCAGCGACTGCGACATCTTTACGTTGAGCAGCTAGGGTTCATGCCACGGTTAATATCCGGCAGCGATATGATATACCTACGAAGCACCCCTATTCCGCGAGCTCTGGAATCTGTCCAACAAGCATTCTGGGGTATGTATCCCCCAAGTGCCCGAAGTGCAGATTTTCCTGCTCCTACAATTATTACGAGGACGCCGGCGGATGAGACGTTGTATCCTAATGACGGCAATTGTAGGAGATTTGCTCACCTTAGTCGGGCATTTGCTCAGAGGACTGCTGATCGTTGGAATGAATCGGATGATATGAAATATTTAACAAAACTACTCTCAAAATGGATGCCAGAGAACTCCAAAAAGGTAGCAGTGGACTCACATCCGAGGCTTTCTGGAATCATGGATACAATTAATGCCACGCTCGCTCATGGGCCGGAGACTCGGCTTCCCAAAGAATTCTACGACCAGAAGGCTCGGGATATTATCGATAAAATCGACGTCGAGGAGTGGTACTCGGGTTATAATGAGTCGGTTGAATATCGCATGCTTGGAATTGGAGGATTGGCTGGTGACATTGTAAGCCGTATGACTGGTAGCGTTGAGCGAAATGGCAATGACGGTCTGTTGGAGATTGGCGGTGATAATGGAAACTTGGGGCGCGGTCGAGGAGGAGAGACGGATATAAAGTTTGCCCTATCTGGATGCCACGATACTACCCTTGCCGGCCTTCTATCTAGCCTAGGTGCTTTTGATGGAGAGAAATGGCCGCCGTTCACTAGTCATATTGCCATTGAGCTTTTCCGCAAAACTAATCGGGTGGCACCAAACACTGCCCCTGGGCGAACATCATCATCCGATGGAGAGCTCAAAAGAACAGAAGCATCGAAGTCACAAAGCTGGTGGTCGTCGATTTTTGGCACCGCAAAGGGCGTTATCGACGGTGGCGTTCAAGGACCTCAAGGTATAGCACGGAAGCCTATAGATCAACTTACCGAAGAACAGAAAAGAGCTTTGAGAGGCTATTACGTACGGATTCGTTATAATGACAAAATTATGCAAATCCCTGGTTGCAAGCTGGAAGGAAAGCATCTGGAAGGCGACACAACCTTCTGTACTTTGGTAAGTTTAATTGTAGGCCATTCTTTCGCTCTGAATACGAGTACTTAATCCTTTGTGCAGGAAGCATTCAAATCAATTGTGGATAAGTACACGCCAAAGAACTGGAAGCATGCATGCGCTTCAAATCTTGATGCACCATATTTTCCAGTGAAGCCAGAGCCCTCAGGGTATGAATGAGCATGAACATATTTCGATAGCGTATCTCGTTAGTACAGGAGGGGTAAAAATGCACGTAAGGTGATAATAGAGTAGAGCTTTATAAAGCACTTATTGCTCCCTTTGCATTACCGGGCATTCCGTCATCTTAATTTCACTTATGAACGGGAATATCTCGTCTAGATTCGTTATATCCTTCAGAAAACTTTATCTCTTTTAGCACTAGATGAAAAAGGTGTCACTTTGCCCTTCTTTCTGTTATTGAAATAAGTCCTCGCATTCCGCAAAGCTAGCGCCTTTATAATGCGAGACGAGCGGATAGCGGAATTTAGCAACAGTGGAAATACATTTCTAGGTAGGTACTACTCAATTCCATAAACTGGAAAGTACCACACAGGGTACGATTGCTATATAGTCTTTCGGCCCAGCTAACTTGCCGCTCTTTCTGTCACCTCAGCTACTCCCTTCACTTTTTGGTCTCAGCTCAAACAAAGAGCAAGCATTCAAGAACCCATCATTCCAATCTTCGCATAGCAACCAGTTCAAGTGTCTAGTCACTATGGCTTATTTAGTAGATCGCGATCTTTCCCGCTCACGTCTCCGTCAGCTAGCTGCTTGGATCCGGGACACGCTTGACCCACTCATCGCTCGTGAAGGGCCTGAGATCATGTCCCCTGACGAAGTTCTAACTCTTCACGAACTATTTGTCGCCCTACAACACTCGTCTGAAATTTCAGCTACTACGTTACGCGTCACGCGCATCCATAGCGCTCTAATGGAAGTCGCTGGCAAGGCAACAAGATGGCCAGGCAGACTGGCAGATGAGTGCGACAGGGTGCTTTCGATGTGGAGAGAACGCTTCGGGCCACTCGAGTCACTCCGACCTGTCCTCTATGGTAGGGGTGGAAGGTTAGAAGGGGTTTGTGGCGTAGGAGATGCGACCAGAGCGGCAAGTTTTCAAAAAAAAAAAAAAAAAAAA
>KV749746.1:0-27663 GCA_001692915.1 Glonium stellatum
TAATTATTAATTAATTAATTAGCTGGGGAGGTGTATTAAATAGGATTAATTCTTATTTTAAGTGGATAACCTTATTTCCGAATACGTAACTTAGGGATAGATCTACACTCCCCCCCGTGTATATATAGAAGCCGTAGAACGTTATCTTTTCAAATCAGAGTTCTTATAGATTTACAGTTGGAACGGCCGTAAAAAAGATGACTCAAACATCCTCAGATGCGTTCCTCGGCATAGCTACGTACCGAGACTCCTTAGCATTTACATTCGTCTGAAAACGAATTGAGGCATTGGCTAGTCTGCCAGTGCCTACTGGCTGACTACCCTTCAATAGACACGGCTACTCAATCCTATCTAATCGGGCCCCACAGACATGCCCTAGTCACCTTCCGTGCCCTTATTCCACCTTAGTACTTCCAACACGCCGCTTACAAGCATCTCTACCGATCACTGTGTAACGTGCAATTTTCTACTAGCAGTGCTTTCACTCAAAGCTCAGTGTATCAGGTCGTAGCCGGCATTTAGCAACACTCTACATTCGTCTCTGCATATGTCTCTACGTACGGCTCTCGTGCAGCCGTACGAGAGCTGTGGGCGTCTACTATAACATTTTGTCTACTATAACGTTTACTATAATATTTTATTTACCATAATTTCTACTATATATAAAATAGTCTAATATACTTTATCCCTTCTGCTGGTGGTGCATTACTAACAGGTGGTCTGTGCATTGCGAAAATAATAACATCTCAACTTGATCTGATTAATTCTATTGGGCTGCTTTTATCGATAACTAGAGGACTAAATTCACTAGCGGAAGCGATACGTAATTCTTCTATTAGGCTATCTAATGAATAATCTAATAAATAATCTAACCCGATCTATTATAAGGCCTAATACACGCCAAAATAGTACCAATAAAAACCCCAACTTTTGTTGTAGAAGGTCCCTATTAAAGACCGCCCAGACAAAGAGGGCCACCATGATAATAAAAAGAGTCATCGCGCCAAAAATGGTCACTCCGATAAGGAAGGTTGCCGCGATAGTTGCCGCGATGGTTGTTGCCACGATGGCTGCCGCGATGGTTGCCGCGGTAAGGAGGAAGGGTACCGCGATAGGGAGGGCTGCCACAGTGGCTGTAGCAGTGGTTACCGCGATGGTGAGGAGGGTCGCCACGATGGGGAGGAGGGCCGCAATGGCTGTAGCGATGGTTGCCGCAATCGCCGTCGCAATCGCAATGATCGCCGCCATGGGAAGGAGGGTTGACGCGAGAGTTGCCACGATGGAGAGGAGGGCCGCCGCAATGGCGAGGAGGGTCGCCGCGGTGGGGGGAGGACCGCCGCAATAGTTATTACTATGCGGAATGTTGCCGTAATGGCTGTAGCGATTGTTTTCGCGATGGTGAGGAGGATCACCGCAATAGTTGTCACGGTGTGGAAGGCTGCCACAATGGCTGTAGCGATAGTTGTTGTGACAGCCGCCGCGATGGTGAGAGGGGCCGCCGCAATAGTTGCCGCGATGGAGGTGGCCCCCGCAATAGCTGTAGCGATAGTTGTCGTGATAGTCGCCGCGATGGTGAGAGGAGCTGCCGCAATAGCTGCCGCGATAAAGGTGGCTGCTGCAATAGCTGTAGCGATAGCTGTCGTGGCTGCCGCAATAGCTGTAACGATAGCTGTCGTGACAGTCGCCACGATGGCAAGAGCAGTCGCCGCAATGGCTGCCGCGATAAAGGTAGCCCCCGCAATAGCTGTAGCGATAGTTGCTGCAATAGTCGTCGCAATGGCCGCTGAAATCGCAATAATCGCCGCAATGGCCGCCGGAATTGCAAGAATCGCCGCCATAGGAAGAAGAGTTGACGTGAGAGTTACCACGATAAAGAGAAGGGTCGATGCGATGTAGAGAAGAGTCGCTGCGATTCTAGCCGTTAATAATAACCTAAGTTCAGGTATATTATTTACTGCTATTTATCCTAAAGTACGCTCTACTGTTGATCCTTACGATCCTCACGCAACGTCTTGTAATTAACACGGCTTCTACGTAGCTTCGACCTCCGTGACACATGGTTTTTATTTTTTCTAGGTTTTCATTAAATGCACTTCTTAAGCCACTAAGATACATCACGCAGGGCATCTTAACCCTGCACCAATACTCGATAGTCTAGGGCGCCTTTATACGCTATTCCTGTTAGAGTAGTTATGTGCATTGAGCTACCTTAACCTCTTCGTTGGGACTAGTGTGACGCAGCCGGGCTGTGTGTGAAACCCTACGGTCGTAACATCTACTTAACTTAGTATAAATATTACCGTATTATAATATAAAATAATTAAAATGTGAGAATTTAACTAATGCGTTATAATATGAAATATTTTTCTTACTTTTAAAGAGTTATATTTTTTATCCTTAAATGTGATAAAAATTAAAATATAGGTAAATTATTTTTACTTAATGCCCCGCGCACTAGCTAAGGCATGAATTTTTAATAGAGTCTGCTAAGAAATTCGACGGTTACTCCAGTATTACCACCATTTTCTTATTAACCTTTGTTATTTTTTGCCCGTACCTCTGCTTTTGCCTCTGCCCGTGCCTCAGCTGCCAGTGCCTCAGCCTCTACCTCTACCTTTACCCCTGCCTCTACCTCCACCACACCTCTGCCTCTGCCTCTGCTCGTGCCTCTGCCCCTCTGCTTCTGCCTCTGTGCCTCTGCCTCTGCCTCTTCCTATATTCATTCAGAGCCCTGTCACCATTACCGATGTACCTACTTGCCAGACATTTTCCGGTAATGCTAGAAGCGCTAAGTTGTTAACTGATAACTTGCCGGTGGGCTGTACGAGTAGGCATTGGCATCCCATACTTGGGTCTCCCTGATGCTAATGTCTTTGAATAGTTCTATTCCATACGGATTCTGCTTATAGCAGCGCAGTGACATATTCAATCTCTCCGCAGACAGGTTCACCCTGCTTTGCGATGAACCCAATTGGCTCTGCTCTAGTTGTATGCTCTGGCAGCTAAAGCAGCTGGTTGCCCGCTTACGGTTGTGGAGGTAGTCGCAGAGGATGATAGCTTCTTTGTGGCGGAACCGGCAGACCAAGATGCTTTTTCTTTTTTCTTTATGATTCTTGCTTTCCTTGAACAGCCGCTACCGTATTCTCTTAGAATACTTGGGCAACCTCATCCAGTCAGTCAAGACCATTTCCCGGGAATAAGCTTACTAGTAATGAATATATTGACAAATAATTTTGATTTGTTAAGTTCACGACTAGCTTAGAAATTCTGATCTACCAGTAAGTCTGCTGCTTAGGGGCGGGGTGCATAAAAAAACGGCTCACTTGGAGGCTCACTGAGGTTTTTGATCTCACGCCACCTCTTGGCATGCTTGTTAGGCCACTAGAGCCACTATTACTTGTTATGTTAAACATTCCCACGCTTCCGCTCCCGGTCAATACTACACTTGGCTTCTATTGTAGTCGTAGAAGCAGTGTGATATGCATTTTTTATTTAGCTTCGGGCCTTGTCAGGCGGGCGTACAGAATATAATAAATAGAGCGTAGGACCGGCTCGTTATGGCTTGTAGCACGTGCATTCAGAAAGCCTTAAGCCAGTTAGGTGGTGCGACAGCATGCCATAACCAACCGTTATCTTTAAGAGCTACAGTATACTATTGGCAGTATATATTACTTACTGTAGTGTTCCTCCTCACAATTCTATTTCGCATGCAAGGCTGACGCGTTGCGGGCCGCCCGATCGAATTCCGAATAAAACGTGCCCCGGAAGGCGTCGGGCAGCCGCAGTCGCAACATAGATTTACCGAATCAGTAACCACCAGGACACGTATCTCTGACCGATCGTATATCCACTCACATTGTATGTATACTTATATATGTACTGCACCTTTTTTTCTTAGTAATACCCATTATTCCTGTGCCCGAAGGTCACAAATTTTATCCCGATCTTATGCCTTGTTCGCATATGCATGCAGTTCGATGGTTAGGCAACAGCGTCAAAAGATAAGGCATATGTGGTCCAAGCTGCCAACCCGACGTAGTCCGTCTTCCCGGAATAGCGGTGTAAGGCAGTACGTAACGCTAGGTAACTGGACGCTGTGGGCAATAGAGGTGGGGAATACCCAACTTTCCGAATTTGCAGCAGCGGTGGCGAACAATCACATAGCAATTTCAGGTTGCACAGCTTAGATTTTGCAGTAGCAAAAGCGCAAAATAAGACTACCGGTCACCTTATTAGTCAACCTCTTACTATATCTCCAATGCCTTAGACATTAAAGCTACGCTTTATCGCTGGATTGCATTTTCTCGACAGACCTATCGTTACGCAAGTTACTCCCGATTTTTAGCTTACTTATTTCGCTTCTCCCTCACTTTTTCGCATTCTCCATCTCTAAGGGCAATATCCAAAATGGTGCTGAAATCTTTTCAAAGCGATGCCCTGAACGGGCTATGTTCTGAAGATCAATTAGAACTACTGGACTCCGTCGACTGTCTCCGTTCGCAAGGCATCAGTCACTATGTTTCTTTGCCACAGATCATCGTGTGCGGCGACCAATCGTCCGGAAAGAGCTCTGTGCTGGAAGCGATTTCCGGAGTATCATTCCCTATCAAAGGCAACTTATGCACACGGTTTCCGATAGAACTAGTCCTACGCAAGACATCGCACATTGGCGTAAGCGTATCAATCGTCCCGCATCAATCACGCAGCGAGTCAGAGCGGCTCAGCCTCGGCAGCTTTCAGGAGAAGCTAGATGGCTTTGATGGGCTCCCTACTCTGATCGAAAAGGCCAAAGCAGCTATGGCAATTTCCACACATGGCAGAGCGTTCTCGAAAGACCTCCTCCGCGTAGAGGTCTCAGGCCCTGATCGACCTCACTTAACTATTGTAGACCTTCCCGGGCTCATCCACTCTGAAACCAAACAGCAATCCGCTTCTGATGTCGAACTAGTACAGGACGTTGTTCAAGCCTACATGAAGGAACCAAGAAGTATCATCCTCGCGGTGGTGTCGGCGAAGAATGACTATGCCAACCAGATCGTGTTGAAGCTTGCACGCGCTGCTGACAAAAGGGGCAGTCGGACGCTGGGCGTCATCACAAAACCTGATACTTTGGTTGCCGGCTCCGAGAGCGAAGCCGGGTACGTTTCTCTTGCACGGAATCAGGACGTGGAGTTCCGTCTTGGATGGCATGTATTGAAAAATATGGATTCGGAAAAGGGAGAGTGGTCATTGGCTGACCGCGACATCGAGGAGGAGAAATTCTTCTCCCAAGGAATATGGGATGAACTGTCTCGGTCACTCTTAGGCATTGACAAGTTGAGAAAGAGACTCAGTAAGGTTCTTCTCCAACAGATCGCTACCGAACTACCCAGTTTGATACATGAAATCGAAATCAAATCCGATGCTTGCCGTGGCCGATTGGAGAAGCTTGGGGAACCTCGAGTAAACTTGGCAGAGCAACGATACTATTTACTCCGCATAAGCCAATCGTTCCAGTCCCTAATCAAAGCATCCGTAGATGGAACATACAATGATCCGTTCTTTGGAGATGCGAAGTATGAGCCCGGCTACAAAAAACGAATACGAGCCGTAACACAAAATCTCAATCTGAACTTTGCGGAGCATATCGGCAAACGAGGCCACCTTCGCCAGATCACCAGCGACCCTGTCGAGGCTCATGCGTCTGAAAGCGTGATACAAATTACTAGAGATGATTTTATGAATCATATACAGCACCTGATGGGGAGGACCAGGGGTAGAGAGTTACCGGGAACGTTCAATCCCATGATAGTGACAGATCTGTTCCTAGAGCAATCATCTCCGTGGGAGGCAATCGCGCAGAAGCATATTGTGGAAGTTTGGAAGGCCACCAAAGAGTTCCTTACTCTTGTAGCTACCTATATCGCTGATGCCGCAACTTCCAAAGCACTCATCCAAAAGCTCTTCGAGCCTGCTTTGAATCAGTTATTGGAAGTTTTGAAGGCAAAGACTGCCGAGCTGCTAATGCCACATCAAAGAAGTCACCCAATTACTTACAACCATAGTTTTATGGAAGCACTCCAGAAGGTCCGGGACGAACGACGCAAAGATGAATGCACGAAAATCATTCAAGATTTTTTTGGTGTCTTCTCTCTTGAGGCCGTACATCTCGGCGGTTTTAGGGATATCCGCCCACTCGCGACGAGCCTTGCACAACTTGTAGAACCTAGCGTGAATCGTTCTGCGTGTTCTGAGGCTTTGGATTGTATGGAGGCTTATTATAAGGTCAGTAGTTCCTCCGCTGCACCCTGCTCCGGCCCTCCAGTTAACCTCGTCATTGTGTTTCGACAGGTCGCCCTAAAACGTTTCGTCGACGATATAGCAATTGAAGTTATTGAAGCCAAGCTCATATTCCTGCTTAATGATATCTTTTCTCCTATAACCGTCACCTCAATGTCTGCCGATCTCGTGGCTAGCATCGCTGGTGAATCCGAGGAGAATCGCACCCAACGTGAACAGTTAACAAAGCAGCTAGAAGTTCTCATGAAAGGCTCTCAAACCTGCAACCGTTTTGTCAATATCGGCGTCCTTGGTAAGAAATGCCCCCCGCTTCATAGACTGCGACTTAAGCTTAGATAGATGCAAATGATGGCACTACCCAAATACCCTACCGGCTTAATTCTTCAGAGTACTATCCCAGCTACTCCGATGGAGAACTCGATGATCCGCCGTCTGAGGAGCTCACCCCGGCCGCAGAACCCGGTCCTCCTGTCCCCATAGGCATACACGAAGCCATTCCCCCGCCGCCCTCGAGTTGGGACGGTTGGGCGGGGCCTCCGGCGACGGGGGGTGCGGCGAAGAAGAAGAAAAGTAAGAAGGGAAAGCCTGAATTAGGAGCGCTCTGTGAATGAGAGTAGCCACATTAAAACGCTGGCCAACCTCAGATTATAATATTGGGAAGCCACGGCATAACTTAGCATAGCGAGAAGCAATTATGCAATATGAAGTATACCATGCTATTGTTGGCTCCTGGGCCGTAATGGGGATAAAGAGAGAGGACCGTTATCACGTTTTCATTCCATAGCATCCAATTGGATTCGTCATCTTTACTTGTGGGTTATTGCACTTATACCGAGTATAGCGAAGACTATAAGCATCTTATTGCACTTCATAGCCCCGGTTTATTTACCCCACGCGACCTGGGGATCTACTAATACTACGAAATGGGATACAGGAAAGGCTGTGATATGCATAATATATTTGCCGCTTAGCATTGTAGGTTTATTTCCATGCCTTCACATTCATCATGTCAAAGTTAGCACTGCGATTCCAAACGTCAGATAGGTAATATCTTTGCCAACTTGATGGAGCTCTACGAACAGTCGGGTAGCCGCGTCGACAACTGAGACAGTTCACATACAGGCCGCATATCTGCCAAGCTTCGCGTCTCTACTCCAACTTCGCCATGGAACGGCCACTGGTGGCTGTGCCGGAGGATGCAACGATACGATCAACTTTGCGCTGGTTTTGACACGACTAGGCAGGAGAACTGCATCACAAGATTATGCTTCTAATGTTTGTCATCGATCCTTTATTTAGTATAGCTGTTAAATTCTCCTTATTTGATATGACTATCTGACCATAGCTTATACTAACTCTGTTAACGTTCACACCGTTCAATTCCTACCAGTATCTTGTATATTATGCTTTCTCGAGGTACCATAGAGGTATTTATAAGCCAAATTTCCTATCATAGTATTGCAAACGTAAGATATTAATGCTGAACTAGCTATACGTAAAGCTCCTTTGTATACCGCGTTCATAGGATAGAGGCCGCTCCATGGAGCCGAGCGAGGGCGATTCATTAGCTTGATTGATACTGAAGACTACATTTGTAGAATAGGTTTTTTCGGGCGTCGCTAAGGCTAGCTGCAGAACGGTTTGCGCAACAACGAAACCATTGATCTGATTTTTAGGTGGCTGCCAACCTTCCTTGTACGGCAGACGTTCTTGCTCTGACCTTATTAGTCCTGAAGGATATTTAAGTAATTTGAAAAGATGAAGATTCCACACCCACCAAAGAAGATACGGATAAACTCCACGGGTGTCAAGCCCGTTTTGGGATCCACCATTGTAAGTAGATACAGTGTAGTCTCAAGATAAGCGTTTCTCTGCTGATCGGGCCCGTAAAAGAAATTAGGATCACGGTATCTCTCCGTAAGGACGCGGCTATATCGTGCAAGAGCTGCGGCTGGTATTGTGACGCTTGGTCCATTGAAGAAAGCTAAGACTGTATCAAATATATCTTGACGGAAAGTATGATCGTCACCACCGAGATTGATGTCAGCACGAGATAGCGACGCATCGTGCTCGATTACGTTATGCTTGTCCAGGTCGTCAAGGTTAAATGCCCCACTAGAGGGGTCGTCAGACGTCATGAGACCACCTAGTGCAACTATAGTTGCGAGTTCAGTGCTAATATTATAGACTTCAAGTTGAGCTTTGACAACCATAGGCACAGTGATGCCCTTGCCATTTCGGGAGATGAAGCCATGATTAGCTAGGGTGTTCAGGCCCGGGCAGGGCCCACGGATATCGCTGGCGCCGGGTGGGTGCCAGTCGTCAAAATCGAGGGCGTTACAGATTGTAAACGCAAAAGTGATCAAAAGATTTATTGATAACATTATTCAAAGAAGTTTGATGGTACTAGGAGACGAATCGAATGCAGGGTGGGTTTGAAAATTAAGAAATAGAAGCAAATGGGCGTTTAAATAGTGAGCAGATGCTAACGTCTGACAAGAGAAATTGGCTTGCAATACCGTTATTAGGCGGACCTCACAAGATCTTACTGGGCCTTACCAGCCACATGATCGTAATCCTTTTCGATACCCTGTTGCTTATATTGTTTACTAAGCGACCCGGTCGGAGGCTTCTAGCGACTAGATCAAGCGTATATCTATAAAACTGAATTATTTGAGCCCTATCGCCGCCCACCTGGCTCTAAGGATACTCTCCTACAACATAACTTATTTCTAGACCCATATCCGCTGGTGAGCGCAAGCTCCAGTCAATACTAAATTACAGGCAAATCCTTCGCTTCCCAAAGCTTACGGCGTACCTAAACTGCCTAGGAACCCCCAGCCGAACAGATAGCGCCAAGAGCTTGGCGATTTGGCTTTATCCGGTGGCTTGGAGGGGTAAACAGCTGAAATGACAAGATTGCATTAATAAAGCAGGTTTGTATGCTGAAATAGCATCGTACTGTTAATCTTCAGCGTGTCTAGCACAGTAATCGAGTTGTGTCCAACTGCCCCGCATCCCTCGCGTATTCTTACCAGGATCGCGATATCACGAGCGCCCCTCGGCGTATAGTTGCCTATATTATTAATCGTGCTGTGCCACGCTCCCCGCATATCCTAGGCACTAGGGGTTAGGCAACAGGGCGGTGCAGCGCTGCGCCTTTGTCTCGCCTTTGATAACCAACAAACCCACTTCTGGTCCTGCTACAACCAACAACAAACCCACTTCTAGTCCTGCTACAACCAACAACAAACCTCTCCCTCTCCATTGTCCGAGAAAGCCTTCGAGTCTCCACCCTCATGACATCGCACCTTCAACGCCGTCCCCACGCCTTTCCGGCTTGCGACGGAGAACCCGGCGATGGCTCGGGTTGTGCAAATTGCAAAGCCACTGGTACCACCAAGTCCTGTAGATTCTATCGAAAATATGTTCAACCTCTCGCATTCAACTTACTCGGAGGAGTCGGAGTACTCTCTCAGGAGTCATCACCGCTCTTCTCAGTACTCCCCAGAGAGCTTCGAGACATCATCTACGAATATGCACTGACCGACGAAAATAACCACCCTAACCAAGACCAACCGGTCCGACGCGCACAAAGTTATTCTGTGGCCGATCTTCCTAAGCCAAGCATAGCGTTCAACCTGCTCTTGACTTGTCGAGCAGTCTACTTAGAGGCTTACTGGTTACCATACATCCTCAACCCTGTCATTATTTATGATATACAATATTCCCCAGAAAGCGATATTACGAGGCCCAGCATTTCAAGGCTCGCACCGTGGCAATTCGCTCTTGTACAATCACTTGAGATTAGCATGCAGCAAACGCAACTGGAAGGCTCCGCGTTCGGGAAATACGCCGAGTTTTATAAAGCAGCAGAGCGTCATCAAGGAGCTATAGTTCTGGCTCAATACTTCGACCGCGAGCAGCTTCAAGCTTCTAATGCGATACCCGCTTTCAATATTTTCGGGCTCAAGCTGAAGAATGAAGCTGTTCTACCGCACATCTCAAGATCTGCTAGCATTCCAGGAACGTACTTCGACAAAGTCGCAACTAATCCTCAGCCCACGACAGCATACCCTTTGACCAAGTTGGCGATTAGACTGAGCCGGACGGACTGGTGGACTTGGACCGATGCTCCCATCAGTACCCGAAGCCAACTTGGGCTCGAGCCTAGCCTCGGCGATGGTAGTGTGGATACACGTCCTACCACTGCACTCATGCTTCAACTAGCTGAAGCCCGAAGACAAGGCCGATGGGGAGGCTACCCTAAAGGTCCATGCTGGGGCAATGAAGTTGCGAAATTCCAGAGTTTGAAAGAGTTTAAACTAATTCTTGAAACGTTTGCTGCCAAGAAGTCTCAGCTAGATACCGTGGTCGAGTCAGCGAAGACATGGACATTTCCGATGGGTGAGCACCACGAGCTTAAATTTGCAGGAGGCGTTGAGTCATCGAAATGGAAGGAAAGTAAACTACCTAAGAAAATTGGTAGATCTCAAAACATCGGCTACCTTAGTGGCAGAGTTCCGTGGAGAGGACTTCATGATGTGCAGGTCATAGGTGGACAAGCTATTGGATCCGACTCTAAGCTTCCAGAGCCTGACCCCAATGAGTTTGAGGTTAGAGTTATTAAGTGGAAGAGGGTACTCAAGTAGTGGTGTACTTCCAAACAACACTTATTACAATGTATATAAAGTCAACTGCCAAGATGCAGTTTATAGATATAACTCTATGAGCCTCTTTAATACCACCGCCATTGCGTAAAGTGTCGAGAGAGCCGACACCAAAAGAGTCAATTTCCTGATCCTAAACATACATACATTCCTTTGCTGGTGAGCTTCTAGCTAGCCAGCACTAGAATCCTAGTGCCAAAGTGCCAAAGGAGCACTTCCCCTGTCAAACTACCAACATAGAGGCCTAATTCGTGTTATGCTCAAGAGTAAATTAAACACATAGCATAGAAAAGTTATAACAATCAGGCCAACAATTACAGTAGCCCGTTAATTATCGTTTTTAGCTATAGAGTTTGACGAGGCTTAAACGCAGCTGTGATAAATGCTTCAGTAATTATGCACACAATTGCATCGAAACATCTCAGCCAGCACATATGCATTATCAACAACAATAAACACAAACTAAAGGTACCCACTAACCATATACACAGAGCAGTCATAAACCGCCTCGTTGGCCAGGTATTCTTAGGCAATACATCTGAGAAGATGAATTACGAAACTTCCCCTGCGTTATAGCAATCAAACTTCTCAGACTACGTGTCGCAACCCGTCTCTTAAATTTACCATAGAATGAACCAAGTTTTACAATGTCGCAACTCTACCCTCACCCACTTTTGCACGGATTTGATACGTTGGTAGAGCATTCGTCAATCTCCACTTATTATTGACCTCAACTGCCCGTTTTTAAGGTGGAGAATCCGGAATGCCAGGGGTACATGGAGTCGGGGCTGCGCTCGAGGTAGTCAAGCTCATAATAATCGGCTATGCAACTAAGTGTAGACAAGAATGATGCGGTAACCTCTTTCTCTAAGTATAACAAACCCTTGCTTAAGATTTTACTCCACTATCTATGGATTCTGCGCACCACCGCCAGCCTCCTTTGCCTCTTCCCTTCTGACTTTATGGTAGTCCGCCTCTTCAAGGTCGTATGTTGTGTCCACTGAAGCTAACTCTTTCACTCCCCGTCTATCACCTCGAATGAACGTTTTCAAGCCCTTTAGAGTCCCCCGAGTTATTGCCAGACTCGGAATCGCTGGCCGATCATGATCGATGACGGGGCCGCTCTCATCACTACCTTCCCTCTTTCTGCTTCTCCTTAACGGCTTTAGGCTAGATAGCAGTCGTTGCCGCAGACGATACATCATGTTGCTACCTGTAGGCCTCGTGTCTGGCAGAGAATTTTTGACAAAAACAGAGCGAATCACTATGACAGATGCCATGATCACCGCTATGCACGCTTCCATTATCTCCCAAAATGTCCCCCAGACAGGCGATGTGCCTTTATTGGATCGACGTGTGTCAGCAACTGATCCAATGAGACGAATCAATGCCACCACTATCATAACAATGGAGAGGCAGAGGATTGCAGCCAGCCCGAACTTTTGCGCAGTTCTCATGCGAGACTTGCTAAGGACTATGACTGGTATGGTTATGACTACATGACATGGTCAGATTCAATAAACCATTATGTATTGAATGAAGTAGTACGTACCCATAATATCGCATACAATGTCCAGTGTCGCGCCTACCGCATTGATCGCGATGCTGGTATCATGCTTGAAATCGGCGTCACACTTGGCTGGGGGAATTAGTGATTGGCTAACCAACGCAGGAATGGCAAGACTCACAAGCGTTCGTGCCGAAGTAAGGACATATAATAAAATCGTCAAGGCTAAGCAATAACCAACAACAGGTAATGAACGCCACGACGGCCCAAAAGTAGACGGTTATCTTTTTAGACAGTTGCCAAATAAGAGGGTGGAAAAAGGCCATGAATGCGAATTTAATGGAGAATATTGAGGTCCAAGACATTGCTACAAATACGTCGTTCCATCTCATCATGTCGAGAACCGGTCCGATCTCGGCGGAGTTTGGGATTATGCCGTCGTCGTTCATTGCCTCTACGATATATAAGGTGTCAAGGTAGTGGAATAGAACACCATTAGCGGCACTGAGAGCCACTGCTCCAATAAGCACCAGATAATCATCCAAAGATAGTTTTCGACGGCCGACGAGCCGAATTGCAAAACGAACTAAGACGGAGAATATGGCAGCGGCGAAAAGTACGCTGACAGATACCTTGGACATTGATCAGTATCGCTTTGGAATTTTATGCCGCGCGCGACTGACCTCGAAGGAAACCTTGTCGATTCTCCCGGCATGATCAATTTTCGCCTGCCTGGCTGGGTCGTGTGAAGGCGGCGGAAGGAGAGACGGGTCCATATTCTGAAGGGTGAACAGGTGGTGCGGCGTTGCGGAGTGAAAGGAAGCGTCGAAATAGTGGGAGGCGCGAGATAGTGCTTATGGAGAGAATGGGGCTGAGATAAGAGAATGGGGACCATTGGTTGACGGATTTGAAGATGCACATACAGAAGTACCGCGGTGTTGGGTCCGGACTTCATGTTAGGAGCGGGGGGCTTGGGTTACAACGGGGGGCTTGGGCTGGTCTGCAGGTGCCTGCTGTGTAACTGCTGGGCCTTCGCGGTACTTCTTAGGTATGGTTAATATAAGCTTTAATATTTATCAAACTGTGTGCAGTTTGTTTCTGCATCATATAATTGGCGTCAGCCTTGCTACACCTAACATGGGGCAAGTGCGGATGCAGGGTGACAGCTCATAGGGCGGACTTTTTGGGGCCAAAAAGCAGCCTTGTTGCGTAGCAAGCCTCCTGCACGTTATCCACGAAATGCACGGAGCGGCTGTAAGATCATGGGGCATAGCGGATGCATAGAGCAGAGCGATTTTCGTTAAGTCCCACTATGGCAGTATCTTGCGTACGCTGGCGGGACCACTTATACCGCAAAATGACTTCCAATTTCAGCGCTCTCGCTTGATGAAAAGTCCCTCTATGCATCCGCTATGCCCCATAATCTCACAAACAAGCACTCATAGCTGATACATCCACATGCCGCATTGAGCTTGGTCCCGGTCATCAACTTTCTTCATAACGCCCTGCTGTCGCAATACAAAAAACAAAAGAGGCTTCAAAGGTACGACCTCCCCCCAATTCATCAACGTACATTTGTTAAGGTAATGCTAGCGTGAACGAAGGCATTGCAATGACCTATTACACGACAGTATTCCTAACTACGGGCGCATGTGCCTTTACCCTCTTCTTGGCAAGATTCTACACGGCACGCCAGGCAATATGGAAGTTACAGAAGGCAAATGTGGTCGGTGGTAATTCTCAAGATCTTGTTGAAATCTCTTGGCTGACAAAACGAAACGGATAGCCAATGCCGGAGTTTAAACTCATCGCAGGCCATTTCATGGCACTCAAAGAGTGCATTCAGGCCCTGCCCCGAAATACTACCTTCCACACGGTGATGCTCCAGCTGTCCAAGAAGTTCCCAACTGGGATTTTCTATATAGACCTCTGGCCATTCAACCAAACTCTGATGATTGTAGCAACACCGTTCGGAGCATCCCAAGTCGAAGGGTTCGACCTGCCAAAACCCCTCAACATATGTGATCCACTCGATACCCTAACCGGAGGCCCAAGTTTACTAACTATGCGCGGAGCGGATTGGAAGAGATGGCGCAGCTTGTTCAATCCCGGGTTCAGCGCAGGCTACATGATGGGGTTGGCACCAGCCATCGCAGATGAAGTTGCGGTATTTTGTGAGTTGCTTCGGAAGCATGCCAGTCAGCAGAAGCCATTCCCGCTCGAAGAGTTGACTCTGAGACTTACATTCGATGTAATCGGGGCTGTCACATTGTGAGTCGTATTAGCGTTGGTCAAAGCATCTGAATTTAGAAGAATACTTACCTGGTCAGAGACACCCGATTGCATTACCAAACAGCAGATAACCCATTAGCATCTGCATTGCGAACTCAAATCGAATGGACATCCTTCGGGACCTCACTGAATCCATTCAAGCGGTATCTCAGCGTCCGGCCGATTGTGCAGTGGTATAACAGCCGACGGATGGACCGCTATATCTACGCAGAAATTGACAAGCGCTTTGTGGAGCACAACGACGCCCAGTTTTGTGGGAAAGATCAGAAACGGTCAAAATCCATAATATCCCTTGTTTTGTCCCAGTACCTGGATGAGGAAAAGACCAAAGGTGAAGCTTCTAAGAAGGCCTTTAGAGACATTGCGACACCTCAATTACGTCTTTTCCTTTTCGCCGGCCATGACACGACGAGCAGCACCCTTCTATATTGCTACCATCTTCTCGCTACTCATCCAGAAGTGCTGTCCCGGGTCAGAGCCGAGCACGATCAAGTATTTGGCACTGATGCCTCCCAAATTCACCAAGTGATCACACAAAATCCGCAACTTCTGAACCAGATTCCTTATACTTTTGCTGTGATCAAAGAAGTCTTGCGCCTTTTCCCGCCGTCCGCATCGTTGAGACAGGGCCGTTCTGGAATCGACATTGTTGATGAGGACGGTCGAAGATACCCAACCGAGGGCTGTAATGTCTGGTCACTAGTGCTCGCGCTCCATCACAATCCAAAATACTGGAAAGAGCCAGAGACATTCATCCCCGAACGATGGCTCGTTGGATCTGAGGATCCGCTGTACCCAGTGAAAGGCGCGTGGCGAGCGTTTGAGTTTGGAGCGCGTAGTTGCATTGGGCAGACATTGGCGCTGCTTGAGCTCCGGATCGCCCTCGCTATGACTATAAGAGAATTTTCAATTACTCCCGCTTACGACGAATGGGATGATTTGCATCCGCGCATTGGTGTCAAGACGGTAAATGGGAACAGGGCTTACCAAGCTGAAAAGGGTGGAGGAGGAGCGCATCCGGCTGATGGGTATCCTTGCAGAGTCGCTTTACATGGTAAAGCGGGGCAACAATGAGTTTTCCATAGCAGATAGCATAGCCACCCACTCCCCTTGTTACGGCAGCTACGTCAATACCAGGTTACCATGACCACGAGATAATAAAGACTTACGTTACCGATATTTTAGCCCAAACAGTGGCCCTCGATATGAACATCGCATAATCCGTGAGGTGGCTCAACCCCCCATAGCAAGGAAGTCAAAGGGCCCTGGGATCAAAGTTGCAGCTCTGTTTCAGATCCTAGCGCTACGGTACCACACAAGCATGGCATGGAACTTGGCAGTATCCTTGATCCCTGCTTATATTACATGCCGAAACGCTATACTCTACATTGACCGGCTGAGTCTACCCATGTCTAAGGAGATTGTGTGCTCCTTACTTCGTAAACTGACATAGGCGCAAGAGAGGTGGGCAGAGAACTCGTGTAGGCTTCATAGACGTACAATGACGAATCACGTTAATCCGCCGTAGTGTTTTGGGTAATGTTGCTCCGATTGGCAGCACGATTCCTCATCGCAGCATAGAAATTTATACCTAGGTATCACTGTGAGATCTTTGAATCCTTCTAAATTCAGTTCGATGGCGCGGCAGAAGGCCGGCCAACTTCACCAAAACGATCCCGGTAACACACCATTTTACTTTTCAGCATACGCGAAAAGACCATCTAAACGCCTTTCACCCATCAATGGCTTGAAGCGCGAGAGTTAGCCCTTTCAGTCAAAAGTGGGGCTACTCAATGACCCAATCCTCCACAAGCAGCCCACGCCCAACTAGGCCGGCTCTACTAGGCTGGGATCGAATCAAGCCAAGAGAATTTCTACCCCAGCTCCCGCAGTACATTGCAGCGGGCTAGGCGTCGTGGCTGACGGCGATCGCCGGATTTTTAGGAATGCCATGTCAGCTACGCCCAGGGCGATTGCGTGCGAGCGATGAACACTTTCCATATAACCCAAGGATTGAGATTCAAACATTCGGGCACAGCAAAGTCGACTAACCCCTGCTCAACATAACGGACAATCAGCCAGAAGCTAAACTCGGGGAATGCCGACTGTGGTCAGAAAATCTTTACGCAAATTGGCGAAGCTGAAGTAATATGGATGTCCCAGTGTTGCAAAGACGCTTTTTATTCATCAATTTAGTGCGAGCATGAGCTCTAACACAATCATGTTATCGTGCGCTGAGCCCATGATTCAATGCACGAACGCCGGCTGCCGAGGATGGCAGATACATCTATGAAGCTTGTTTGAATCTGTAGCCTGTCGCTAGTTTATCCATGCATATAATGTTGTACTATGTGATTGCTAACACTGATTTGTGTGGAGCATGGGTAGAGCATTCATCTCCAGAAAAGATTAAAAGTCCGCGCCAATCAAGGAAAGAGACCCGAAGAAAAACTTGAATGAGGTGGGCTAGCTGAAGCGAGCGTCGGTTTTATGATTTAAGCCGGCCATAAAATCGCTAATAACCCGGCAATATCAGCTCTGCAAGGCGTTCTCCGAAGGCGATCAAGGCACAGCGAAATCTCGAACATAAACACAGCCAATCAGTTTACCACAGGTTAGAGCATATTACCATACTGTCAGCCTTGCCAGGGTCATACTTATCAGACACAGACAATGGCTTTGCATAGAACAATTTATAGTTAGAAGTGGTGCTTTGCGTCCTGACCGGTACATTGGATATCACACTCAACCATGCGATTGGATAATGTCAAGTATGAGCAGCCTATCACGATACGGTAAGGCTGTGATACTTGTCGCATGTAATGGAGCAATTGAACCCGCTTGTGTTTAGCGAATCCGTTAACTAGGTCACATGCCGACAGCCCGAAATACACTACCAGATAGGAGAACGCCTGGACGGGCAATCTTAGTGTTAACGGTTAGACGCATATGGAGCACAATGGAGCGCGTTGCAAAGAAAAGAAGTAGTCAATTTGTGGCGCAGAGAGCTCTCAAATACTACACTGCCACATCCACCGTTTTAACCGTTGCTACAGGTAACTCTAATTTCGCACGCCTCCAGGAACTGTGTGACTCCACCCTTACTCCATGCATCAACCTAGGCTGGGAATCTCCCAGTCTTGTGGAACCGAGAAACAATTATAGCTAAAGATTTAATTTTTAATCCCATTGAGCAGCAATCACCCCAATAATAACTCTGCTGGGCGTTCAGCCCTGAAGGGTAATAGCGCTGCGTAGGAAAGCAGTATGTCCTGTTTACCGCCCTACAGCAGGTATTTTGATCGTCGTATCCCAGCTTGTTGCATCTCCCTCGCTGGCTTTTACCTATGACTTTCTCCGCTTACCATCATCTTGATACAACGACTCCAACCTTTCCTCTAGGCGATCGTTTTCCAATAATATTGTTAAGAAGCCTCCAAGATGCGAGTGATCCTCTTATCCTCCATAGCTGTTGTCCTCTGCATCATTTTCCTCCAAAAATGCCTCTTTGGAAGAGGCGGGAACGGGGCTAAAGAGCCTCCCATCATTCCATCCAAAATCCCTCTTGTGGGTCACATATTGGGCATAGTTATGCATAAAGCCAACTATTATAAACAACTAAGGTTTGTCAACCGTCGCTGATACAAGCATGAACTATCGCACTTCAGAATGCCTGATTCGTCTTTAGGGACCGGTATCGTTTCCCCATCTGCACACTTCCAATGTTAGGGTCAAGAATCTACCTCGTCAACTCGGTCAGCACCATCGCGTCAATCCAAAAGAACAATAAGACCCTCGCCTTTGAGCCTATCCAGGCGAAATTCTCAGCCAGAATCTGCGGAGCGAGCAATGAAGCGTATAACATCCTAATAAAAGCAATGGACGTGGAAAATGGTATCTACCCTGAGATCTACAGAGCCATGCACCCGTCATTGGCTCCAGGGGTAGGGCTGGACGCTATGAACCGAACCATGATACAGAGTGTGTCGAGATCCATAGAGAGCATCAAACCAGCTGTGGGAAGCTCGACGGCAATCGGCCTAGTGAGCTGGTTACGACATCATGTCACTTTGGCGACGACTCAGGCCGTGTACGGACCCAAGAATCCATTCCAGGATGCCAATGTTGAAGGAGCTTTTTGGTATACCTTTCACTTCTGAGGTTCCACAACTTCATTGCTAACTTGCAGTTTCTGCGCTAGGGAATATGAGAAGGAGATCCCTCGGCTCATCTTTCTGCCGGCTTGGCTCGCATCTCGGGGAGTCCGTTACCGAAAGGTTCTCATCGATGCCTTTGAGAAGTACTTTGAGAGCCGGTCTCACGAAGAAGGCTCCGCACTCGTCAAAGAGTTTTACGCCAGCGAGAATGCACACGGCTTTTCTCTCAGAGATTCTGCTGCCTTTGAAGTCGGCGATGCCATTGCCATCCTCGCCAACACCTCAGCCGCCGTCTTCTGGATGATCTTCTATGTCTTCTCAAATCCCGAAGCCCTACAAGACATCCGACGGGAAGTTTCTACAATCGTTAGCACCTCAACGAATGAGTCCGGCCAGCGGACCCACCGCCTTGATTTCACTAAAGTCAAAACCAACTGCCCCATACTCACATCCACCTTCCGAGAAGCGATGCGGTTGCGCAGCATCGGGAGTTCGCTGCGACAGGTCCTCAAAGACACAATCCTGGAGGATACCTACTTCCTCAAGAAAGGCGGCGTGATTCTGATGCCAACAGTGTCCGTCCACACGGATCCTAGCGTGTGGGGTTCTGACGTTGAAGAGTTCAAGCACAAGCGCTTCATCAACGATGCGAAGGTCTCGCCAGCGGCGTTCCGCAGCTTCGGTGGAGGCACCACATTATGTCCTGGCAGACATTTCTCGACGACGGAGATTTTGGCCGTGACGATGATGATGGTCATGCAGTATGACATTAAACCAGTGGGGCCCGGCGGTTGGGTGGCGCCGACTGTGGAGAAGACAAATATTGCGTCGGTGGTTATGGAACCGGATCAAGATATTCAGGTTGAGGTGACGAATCGTAGTCGTGTTGAGGACGGAGAATGGGTGTACCAGTTGACGGAGTCGGAAGCCGTTTTTGCAGTTGCCGCCGAGGACAGAACAGAGAGCAAATTATGTAATTAAAATTTGATTTAGCGAATAATGTACTCTTAGTTATGCCGATCCGCTTTTTAAATTTAATTTTTTCAATGAGTATGAATTAGCGTTATATCGTGTTAGTAATCTTTCTTTTTAGTTAATATGACTTGCTAATTTATGTTACTAACTGGGTGCACCCTGGCACAGTTGCTATTGGCCACGATTAACATCGAGCGCCTGTGGCTCATGTGGCATCGTGGGGTAGAATAACCAATGAGATCGCCACAACTTTCAGCTACGCATCATTCAAGGAGGTAGTCAACACCTTTAACCTAAATTCTATTTTATCCACCCCACCTACCCCTGACGGTCTCATAATGCTCTGGGTGCTCTAAACGCGGTGCCTTTGGAAAAATATAGCATGAGAGTAGGACAAAGATCCAGGCTCGCGCACGGCTCCTTTGTCACGAAGGCCTCCACCATGTATCCCTTCTTATTATGGCTAGCGCCAGTCGTCGTGGTCTCTTTGCTTTGTATAGGTGGGCTTGAAACATTCAGTTTGTCAAAAATCTATCAAAGACAGAGCTAGCCTGGTATATTCCTAGAGTACACTAATTGGCCGGCTATCTAATCACTTGGTCCATACATACCACAAATGTAGTCTCCATGACGCTTAATAACAGTGCGATTTTATTTATAATTGCAATATCATGCACCAATTTCCTCTCCCTAAAACGAAGATTAAGGAAACCTCGAAGCTAGGTTTAGGATTCTGTATTGAGGCTAAGCGGCAGTACTAAAACACAAAACCACTAACATCCGAGGCTAGTTACTGTAGGGTTCGCCCTCTTGAAGTACGCATATCAGTCTCTAGAGCAAATCAAGCGTATCGTCGTGCGCTAGAAATGTACAGGATGTACCATGATACGAGTGCGTCCCGCACCGCTAGACTAACATCAACGAAACTAAGTTGGCCCTGACCAATAGGTGGTGTTCAGATATCTACGATCGGCGACGAAGCCCTATCCACGGACCTAATATAGTGCGGTAGATGCGCCCGGGTCGGCTCAATTTGCATTCATCAGGGAGTCCATGCCGGGAAAACCATTAGAATGCTCCCCGAGTTGCCGTCTAGCTTAAGAAGTTTAATGAGTGCCACCTTGAATAATAAAATCGATGACGAATACGCCTAGAGTTGCTGATAAGCAAGCTTAGCTTGACCGCTTGCTTGCTTGCTTAATTTGTAATTAATCAAGCCGAAGAGTTAGGCTTTACTAAATAAGTAAGTCTATTTTATGCCTATCTTTGTGTCTCTTTCGTTATATAAGTTTAGCATATTTATATTATCATATAATATTTTCCTCTTACTTTGTGCCTATAATGGCCCTTTTTTTATGCTCACTGTATCTTTTACATTCTCTATAGGCTTTATTTAGGCGCTACTTACTATCTAAAAATGTCTTCTTGGTAAGCGGCCAAGCAAGCCAAGTAAGCTAAGCGTTTTAAACTATTAAGCCAAGCAAGCAAGCCGCGTAGATAAAAAGTTTAAAGTAAGCAAGCACGAGCCGGTCAGCTTGGCTTACTTGCTTATTAGCAGTTCTGGATGTGCCGCACTAGGGCATATCGATTATCTGATCCTTTAAGTAATAGGCCGCAGCGACAGGCTATGGGAGCAATAGCACTCGGTACACAGCACTAGTATTGAACAAATCAGAACCGCCAGATCAAGAGATAAATGTTCTATGTCGGAACGAAGGCAATCCGTGCGCCATGCTTCGTCCAAAACGCTCGAGCAATCATTATAGACTAATTAACATCTCAGCTATGACGGCTCAGTTGTCACCAGCTAGGCCTCCAGCTGTTTCAAAACGTAAGTGGAAGCTGATGTTATATTGGCCGAATTCGGTCAAAGAGCGGGAGAATGGCTGCATGCTATCCGTTCGCACCTGACAACGCCCAGACTTACTAAGAAGCAAGCCCAGCTTGATAGAAGGCTGTTTCCATGCTTGCTTGATTAGTCATTAATCAAGCGTATGGGAATGAACAGGCTGGCCAAGCTGGCCAAGCAAGCCAAGCAAGCTAGCAAGTAAGCATGTGATTTAAGCAAGCTAAGCTGAGACCCCCAGCTTCGCTTGCTTGCTTGGATCTGTGCGAGACAGAGCGCACAGGTCAAGTTAAGTACCTTGCACTCTTTCACGGACGTTTTTAATGGCCTTGCATGCAAGTTTGTACCATGAGCTGACCTTGGCGCACCCTCACGCACGGAGCCAAGCCAGCTTGGCTTGCTTGTTGGCAAGTCTGGACAACGTGTTCCGGCCATTTGCCGTCCTCCAATTATCAGGTAGCCCTCCAATTTCAGCCAGCCTAAGAACATCAATAAAGACTAGTGTGGCAATGAGGCAAGATATGTTTCGAAAACTTACAGATGCGTTCATTGCTATTAGACGCCTTGCCGTAAGCTCGCTATCTGATTCTACTTCTGTACGATCTAATCAGATGACCACTTGTAGAAAAAGCGCACTTCAGTAAAAAGAGAAATGCACAATGCAGCCCGCCACAATTAACCAAGGCAGAGCTGGGGGGACCACTTTTGGCGATCTCACAACGTTGGCCAGGGCATGCGTCATAGGTCAAAAGATCTGTACAACAGCTAAAACTTTCTAGATTATGCTACTCTGCTCTTGCATTCTCCCGTTTCTGGGGCTTTAGGTGTCATGAAGCGGCCAGTTTGAATGAACATAAGGCTTGACCTCAGAAAGCCAAAAGGAGGCAGCTTGAAAGCCAAATAAGCTAAGCCGAGATATTATTCGCAAGCTATACTGCTGTCTCGGCAAAAATCACGATCAAATCCGGATTTTTTTATCTCTGATAGTTGATCGTAACATAAAGTGATACAGGTGATTTAGATTCATGTTATTAAATGCCCACTGATGTCATTAGCTACGCTGTGCGCTGAAAAGGCGGGCTGAAAGGTCTGGGCGTAATGCTAGCCTGAACTTAAACCAATCTTATACCCCAGTCATGATGCTCCTGACCTGCACGGCGCGTATGCTATATCTCAGATTTCTGTAGCTACCCTTTCCTCGTCACCTCAGAAATTCTAAACTCTGTCTAACGTTCATAGCTACCCGTCTTTAAACCGTTTAGCTTACTGCAGACTTTTATGTAGAGGCTAGCTAGGGTGAGCCAGCTGGGTTACAGGGCTGGCTGAACATAGCAATTCATGGTAATTCGCAGAATATGCTGTATTCGTCCTGCATCAAAGTCTTTCCTATCGCTCGGAATGTTGTTCTTGTGTTTCTTTCTTTAATGCTAAAACTCAGTATCTCTAGATGCAACAATATATATAAATACTCCTCTGTCACCGTCTTTCTAGGAGCAAATAAATTCAGATCTCCACCACAACAGCCTTCAATCTATTATCAAGCAACCTTCACCGTGCCTACAGTGTTTCTATACTTGAACATAAAATTCCAAAATGAGTGCTGCACCCGGCGCACCTCCAGTACCTAAAAACCAGGAGCAAATCTCTAGGTGAGCTTCTAAACCAAACCCGGCCTAATTAGCATAAGATAACTTCTGAACGTCGTGACAAGCTCCAACAAAGATTCCGATGACCTGATCAATGACACATTTACTCTTGTTCTCGATAGAGTTGATGAACCTGGCCCTGGCCCCACCACACTTGAATGCAAGTTCACATACACTTGGGACCCTGAAAAGGATGAGGGCTACGCGCAACTAGACAGCGTTGATGGCAGTGTTCAAAACCCACCCTTGCCCATCACTTTGAACCCGGCCGGCATTAAGGGCGAGTTGGCCTTTTTTGGTAGCGCCAAAGGCGAATCAAATGCGATCAAATTGCCTGATGGATTAACAACTATCATTTATTCTGCGTGGCTTGTTATAAAGGACGATCAGAACATGGCCTCTTTCAAGTTGGGTTTGGATGGAAAGTTGATTCTTAGTACCGAAAATTGGCCTGAAGATTCCAAGTGGAAGGAGGCCGCCTAGCTTAGTTCCTCGTACTGCTTTTGGAAGTTCAGGTAATGGAGAAAACATATGGTCTCTGGCACTCGCTCTTTGTATCGCCCCGATGAGGCTCTGCACGAGGCTCAATCAGGCCCTACTCCCTGCTCAAGCATCACGTTCCTTACCTTTTCCTTTTTCGAGTCACATCTTGCACGAAGATCGTAGTTGTAGCTGGTAGTAAGAGACTTGGCGTTCTTGCGCTCCTTTTACCCGAAACCAACCCATCATTTTATGACAAAAACGTTTTAATAACTATAGTTATCCTGCACTTCGTTTACAATAATATATATCTCGCCATACAGGTTCGGTATCAACTTGCGCAAGATAGCTCAGCAAGATGCCTGCATGCTTGAATGGTCCTATGGCCTCTTTATTATAATCTGTGAATAAAATTTCATGTCCAGGCGAAGCTCAAGCCGTCTCTGAGCGGACTATCAAGCAGGGGGTTATATATAGTAATTGTGACAGATTTTTGCAAAAATTGTAGACTTCTTCTTCATGTATGTTTTATATACAGCGTACCTCCACGTCTGGGCGGACTAAGACCGTCTAGTGATTTTTCTGGAAGTTGAAATAGATAAGCGGCGGAAAGAGTTTTAGGAGGCTATTGGCTAGTCTCTGAGACGCGCGAGTCGTTTCAAAGTCCATGCGTCAAATACTTGGAAAGGGCCCCCCCCGGCCAAAGTCAGATTGGTACTTGGTGAACATTCATAATTTTATCAAAGCATTTAGAGCCTGATTCTAAGAGGTTAAAATGTAGATTATATATCATAAAATAATTACTTAAGAAAACTAAAACATAACCACGTTCATATGGGCCTTCTCAAATGCTTCAAATCGTAAATTTAAGTGAGATTTACTGGATGCAAGTCCAGCTATTCAGACCTTCAGGGGGCCCGTTAATGTAGGTACTGCGGTACGGATATCTAGTGCTGAATTAGCGCCCGACATTTCTCAATTGACTAATTCTATTACCTGCAGTGTCTATGCTGATACGCTTCGCCCATACTAACAGTATCATTTATGAATTTGGTTCCCGTAATAGTCTCCGGCGCGGTGCCATTTTCAACCCACTGCACCATAGCCGCCAACACGTTGACATCTGGAAGAAATGCAATTCCTGCAGCCGCGGATGCCCCTTGGCCAAAGGACCAGGCCCCCGGACCACCACTGCAATGAAACATCCCAGGAATGCGGAAGAATCGGAACCAGGCATCCAGGTCTCCGGATGAAGCACTCATCCCCACGGAGAGGCGGTTGTAAAAACGTTCGGTATCAAATCCAGTGATCTGGTTGTCTTGACCCCCATGATACGCGATCAATTTTCCGCCACGACTACTGAAGGATTCCAAGGTCGAAGGCCACGTCCGAACGTTCGATGGATTCAGCCGTTCGGCGAGAGAGGCGTCATGAATGTTAAAGGTTAAGGGGTCCCAGGAAGGGTCTCCGAAGACAGCATAGCGGAACCAATCTTCCGAGTAACTAAACGGTTGCCCTGCAAGGAGCCTCTGCACAGCCATTGTTTCAGCGCCGGGTTGGAGGCCAGGGTATATCAATTGGCCCTGCTCACCGTATAGAGGGCTGTATACTTTGCGTACCACTTGAACTTGGGCTGGAGTGAGACAGTTTGTGCTGTTTGGGGTCGGGCAAATCAATGATTCCGGACGGAAGTTGCACAGGCTGGGATCTTCAATAATGCCATCAGTAACTCCATCGAGGTCGTCACATTGGTGTAATATCTCCTCGTGGATGATGCCAGTCCACGTCTTGGGCTCGATGAATCCGGTAACGTTTGACGGACCAGTGATGGGGTAGAAGCTGGCTCTCCAAGACGAAAGATAATTGAAGTTGATGCCCGGACACCCGGCAACAATGCCATCATAATCTTCGGGAAACATCTCCGCGGCTTGGATACCTTGGCGGCCTCCACCTGAACAGCCAAGATAATAACTTTTCGTCTGACTTTCCCCATAGAAACCTTTCACGAGTTTCTTTCCAGCAACAACGGTTGTATGCAGTGACCTCCATGAGAAGTCAGTTACAACGTCCGGGTTCTTATAAAAAGCAAGCCCACCCGTGCCGTTGTGGCCGTTGTTCGATCCCGTGGTAGCGAAGCCGTACTGTGTAGTGTAGGCCATGTCGTCGTACTTGATGCAACCATCGATGCCACCATTTCCAGTGCCGAGAAATCTTCCATTCCAGTTTTCAGGAAGCCATATCTCGAAGATTATACCGCTTCTATTTGATGTAGGAATGCTCAAAGCCACGCGGCATAGGTCCGCAAGCACGACCTGACTTGTTCGACCGCATGACGGGTCGTTTCCGGGAAAGGTAAGGTTCTTACTCGCTGGCACATATTCTAGAATTTTCAATGTGCTATCAGGAAGGTATTTCTTGGGTTGGAAAGAGAGGCAGGTAAGGTTGAAGTCTGCCAAGGCCAGAGAAACGTTACAAAATGTGGTGTATAGTATAATGCAAAGTTTAAGAAACATAGCCAAGATGAAGAAACAAACATAAAAGGGCTGCACAGAAAGAGTTGGGTTGATCGTGAGCAGGTGCCTATTTCAATAGAGAACTCACTTGGGGAGGTTATGAGATGTAGTTTGGCCGGCATCTCCACTTGGAAATGCGCGGCGCCTTTGCCAAGCTTTCCCTAGCCCAATCAGGCTATGATGTGAGGGTCCTAGCACACTACCCCAGGCATAAAGCGGTGCCTTGCATTGATCCGCTATGCTATAATTCATTCTCTTCTATTCATTGGTGCTTTGAAAATTGAGCTCATGGCTAGCGCAGAGAACTAAGAGCCTGGTCCTGGAACCACTCTAAACTCTAAGGAGGAAGCAATCCGTTAGGGGCCCGGTTTCGGCAAAGCGGGGCCCCCGGTTACTTAGCACCGGCAACGCCCGCCATCCTCGACTGGGATTTGAGACTGCAACATTTCACGCAGCTCTGTGCATGGCCAGTTTCCAACTCTCCTTTACAAAGTTTATTTCACTATGATATGCGAGCTCACCCAATTTTCACCAACTGTGTTAAGCAATTATAGCCAATGGCTATCCCTTCCGCTGGTGATGCACTACCAGCAGATAGTCTGGGCACTAGGGAAACGGTAATTAATCATCTCAACTTGATCCGATTGATTCTGCTGGCTCTTATCGATAGCCATAGGACTAAATTCATTAACGGAAGGGATAGCCGTACGTTAAACTATTATAACAAAAGTTTTTGGCCTCCTGAGAAAGGTGCCTAACTTACGCTTTTCTTCTTTTAGAGCATTCGCCTTCGTTCTACCTACGCCGCTTATATAGCTCACCTCTCTTATACCGCCTACACCCCTACTATACCGCCCTAGTAGCCGCAGTGCTACAGGTATATAGGGAGAAAGCTTATAATACAGCGAATGCTGCATAGGTCGGAAGCGGCTTAAAGGTCTTCTAGTTAACTATATGCGTTCACTACGGTTGCTATGTACGACCCACGGGCATTAGGCTAAGTTGAATGCTGACCCAACCTAAACCAGACGGCGTGATGAGGAGCTGTGATCGCCGTGGCTACGAATGTCTTAACGACCTAAACCCTCAGGAAAGTGCTATCCTGATTGATGCTATCAAATAAATGCAAATTAGCGGTGGTGTTGGCGGTGTTGGCGTTTATTCTGCTTAGGCAAAAGTGCCGGTCGACCTCGAGCTGGCATAATTTTCCCAAATATCACTTTCCTAATGACTGATTTTTAAGACAAATCTCACAATGAAGGCAGGCTGATACAATATCATAGGAAACGACGATCGTA
>KV749747.1:5675-18231 GCA_001692915.1 Glonium stellatum
GCAGTAGAAATTTCCTTATCTTATTATTATATAACTGCATGTGATATCACGTGTAGTCACGTGTATATATATATAGGCACGCACTAACTAATTCCTTACTTTTCTTAATTTTCTTTTTAGCCTCTCCCTTTTACGTATCTATCTACTATTACTATATTAGGCTTAGTTACTACTATACTAGGCCTAGCTACTACTATATTAGGTATAGTACTGGCGCTCTTGGAGCTCCGAAGCCTCAAAATCCACTCCGCGCCGCCAAAAAAAACAGCAGATCCACAGCCAATGCAAATCGGCTCCAGCCAAACGCGCCAAATCAGCTCCAGTCCAAATAGATCACTGTACATAACTTTATAAAGTAACACTCGGTAATATCGCATCTACTTCACGCTCCTCTAGCCGCTGTGGTGATGGAGGAATTAGAGTACAAACTGCATCTGTGTGGGACTATGCGAGGGCCATGTGAGGAGTTCTACGATCGAAGCTGAGAGTAAGTGAACTATACGCAGAGCCTCTGAGCTGTATCCCTTCGGCTAGCAGTGTCTTACTAATGGGTGGTCCGTGACCGGAGAAATAGTCATTGGTCATCCCAACATGATGCAATTAATTCTATTGGCTAGCTATTATCGGTAGCCGTAGGTCTAAATCCACCGGCTCGCACCTGCGCTGTAGAGCAGGTGTTTGCGCGGTATGACGGAGGTATCATGTATTCGTGAAGCAATATCAACCAGTATTTCATTAATACAAGTAATAAGTTTTTAATTTTCTTAAAAACTAATTAAGTGTTTTATAAATTATTTAATGATTTATTGGATTAAATTATGTGACCATCCGATTTGTAACCAAGCCATTAAGCAAGCTGTCAAGCTGGGCTTGCTTGTTAGCAACTCTGGTCGAACTGAACTTAGGAAGCTAAGGGCTATCAAAAGTCCAAGAATAATAAGTATATAAACCCGTGCGAAGGCGATTGTAGGAGTATCCATGAGATGAGCAACATGAGTTCTCCCTATCCCTTTGTATATTCCTTTGTATGAAAGAATACCAAGTGACTCAAGGTGGGCAATGTTTAGAATTCTTAGATTTTTCGAATCCCATGTGGTATTAGAGAAAACAAAAATCGAGAGCATAGGCGGGCAAATGAGAATGCTCACGCTGTTTGGTATCTCAGGTAGACGTCACTAATTTGACAGATTAATTTACCTTTGCTGCTTAGGGCTCATTTCTATGGTCTTGAGTTATTCCTAGCAATAATGACCTGTAAGAACACCTCGTGAATTATTTTAGGACCTGCTTGGTAAGGCTTATATGGGCCGGTATAGCTGCAATAGGTTCGTCATGGAGATTCCAGACGACATCAAATTTGGACATCGAAATTATGGAAATCAAGATTCAATCGGTTAATGTATCCTACCTGAAACCCGGTTCTAGGCGCTCGACCATTGACTACATTTATGTAACCGCGGTCTATCAAATTCCGGTTAGGACTAGGCGGAGCCACATCCTAGTATGGTTAGCGTATATTTTGCCGTTAGTTTGTACAAGCCTAGGGCTTTTGTACATAAAAGAGCAACGTCAATCGTAGCCTGCCACGTGTACTTGACCAGCTGCGTGGCGTAAATGATCTTAAACTCAATACATGACCCGAAAACACTTGCAAGAAGATAACACGAATTATTCTACCAAATCTGACCCGAGCAATGAGCTCCAGCACTGAGGAATTTCAGCACACAGCACTTGAAGGCGAGAGGACGATTCGGCTTGTCGAGCTCCTCCCGTCGGTGCTTGGATGGAGTGGGATACAATGCACACTCAGGGCTGTTCCGTTGCAAGGAGCACCCGTTTACGAAGCGCTTTCCTACACCTGGGGAGCTGAAGAGCCTGCCCATCAAATTTCTTGTAATGAGAAGACAATGATCGTAGGACCCAACCTTTTCCATGCGTTGGGAAGGCTACGATTCAGGACCACGGCACGGCTTCTTTGGATAGACGCGATTTGCATTAACCAAAAGGATTTCAAGGAAAAGAATCATCAAATCCCTTTGATGGGGAGTATCTACGCGCAAGCAAAGCGGGTTGTCATTTGGCTTGGGGAAGAAGCTGATGATAGTTCGAAAGCTCTGGCTCTGATATCGAAGCTCGGCAAAATCGATGATGATGAACTTGAGGATGGTGGCAGAGCACTTCTATTCCGCGAAGCACCGCCCATACCCGCGTATATTCCTAGCTTCCTTGCACCTATTTCTAGATCAATTGGAGATATGGTCACAAATGCCGCCAAGGCCTTTATTGATAAGATTGCGCCAGAAGACTCGGATTCGGAATTAGACTCGGACGATATTTCTATTTTAGGTACAGAACATCCTTCCGAAGTTCGCCTTCCATATCAAGGCGATATATCATGGAAAGCTTTACAAGCGTTCATAAGCAGGCCTTGGTTCTCTCGCATCTGGGTAATTCAAGAAGTTGTTGTTGCGGAAAAGGCTTTGGTTATATGCGGGAAAGATACTCTCCCTTGGTACATCATTAGAAACGCGGCGCAAGTCATGATGTCAGCATCCTTCCCTGAAGAAGCAGGTGGCCGACGCTGGATGAATATCGTCGCGATCAACGGAGCGGCCGATATGCATAAGGACCGTGATTCCGAAGATGAGGACGCAGTACATCCGTCAGCCAGGCTACATGCACCAAAAGCACTGGCCCAGTTGCCGTACCAAGCTGGACAAATATACGTAGCTAGACAGAACCACCATCCTCTTCTAAATCTTCTTGCTGCTACGCTTCATACTGATGCGACCAATCCTAGGGACAAAATCTACGGCCTCTTTGGCATTGTTGAAAGCTTGAGTGGAGCAGTACCACCAATACCAGTCGATTACGAGATGCCTGTGAGAGATCTTTACCGAGATGTAACACGCTTTCTCATTAAGGAAGACCTTACCTTGGTTGTGTTCCAGATGCATGGCTTGACACGTAAGCTTTTAGATCTGCCATCTTGGGCCATTGATTGGAGCGTCGTTAAGAACTTTGGATCCATGATTATGTCCTTCAGTGTTGCGGAAGCTCTGAGCGAAGAAGTAAATCAAGCCAGTGTTGTCGAGTCGAGTGATCCGGATGAACTTATCCTTGATATGAAAAGAATTGGCATTGTCAGTCGAACTGGTATGGCCGTTGTACGGGATCCACAAGTTGATGTAATGATGCGTTCAATGGAAGTCGCTTTGAAAGACTGGGTAGATGCGATTGTGGGTCTGCCTGAGATTAAGCCGGCGGAGTCTAGTGAGACAAAGGTGGAGTCCTTCTGGCGGACCATTATTGCAAATCAAAATGGATCAAAGGACGAGCCTCCTGAGGATTACGGTTTGTATTTCGCAATATGGGCGACTAGGATGGGCCTGGGTGATCTTGTTACAGAGATTCTAGAAGGGAGAAGGGAATTGATTGATGCGAAAGATGTTGACCGCTACGTCAGCGACGCGGTCTGGATGTGCACGGATAGAAGGCTATGCGTAACCGACACTGGTTCGTTATGTCTCGCTCCCGCAACTACTAAAGAGGGAGACACCCTCGTATTCTTTCCTGGCGGAGGAACTCCCTTCGTGCTGCGTGATCATGGACCTTTTAGCACGCTTGTTGGGCCTTGTTATATTCATGGGTTTAATCTCGTTGAGACATTAAAGGATCAAAACAGCCTAATCGAGTCCGTGGTCCTTCGATAGTGAGCAACGTGGAAACGGTTTTGTTTATATAATCGACGGTAGGTTAATTGCGATTGATGGGCTTCCGAAGTCATTGCACGGCGAATATCTTGAGATATCCTGGGAACCCCCAGAGTCAAGAACTCCTGTGGACTATTGCATGGCGGTTTAATGAGATGGTATGAATGAAAGGCTACGGCGGAGATACTCTAATGCTAAACCTTCTAAGATTTACATTACATTAAAGCGGAGGGCGAAGGCTTTGGGATTGCTTTACATCGTCAGTCAATGTGCGGATGAAGTATTGACGTGATTCGTAATGGCCCTGCAAGTCCCTGATACGGTGGCCCGTCCGTTCGAGGTGTAGCATGTGTCAAGAAAGGGGTAAGGCAAGTTGGTGGCCAGGATTTGGATTGATTAGGTAAGATAGTAACTTATATTAGTCAGTAGACTTAGCGAGGGTGTTGATTGAATGAGCCTGCCACGTGCCCGCGTAGTCCGCTTAACATACATACCAACTTTACTCACTCGAAAAACTCACAATCCAGCCTGAATCATGAACCTCTTCTCGTGTGAAGCACCATTTATTTTAATCTCTATTATAAGGCTCCTCATATGATTCTCGTATCATCGCTCAGTTCGACCCCGCTTGGCAGTGCAAAGACTTGGTTATCTTTCTCATACCCACAACGCGTAGTCCCCCGAGATTCCGTCACACACACGCCGGATGCCCGATTAATCAAGTTACCACTTATTGTATAGTTCCACTGCTGATATTGACTGCTGATATTGCAATCTGTGAGACTTAAATAGCCGTCCTCCTCAGCCAGGCACATCTGTGCGGACAATGGGCTGATAAGACCGGACGTAGATACTTGCCATACCTGGGAATCGGTGCCAGTACAGTTTGAAAATCCCACAGAATGTGGAGTGCCCGTCAAGCATTTCATGGAAAATGTATTAAAGATCATTCCTGTTGGTGTTGAAGCTAGAGAAGAAGAGGACAAGCGGAAGATTGCAGTGGCATGCGAAATAATGTTTCTAAGGCTAATAGTGCCTTGAACAGTTTTTGTCGAGCCAGTCCAGAGGTCTTTAGCGGTATATATTTCATCAGGATCAAGGCCTACGCGTTCAAGACTGATCTTCGTACTGCTAGTTTCTTCGCCTCGGTTCAACACCGTCAACAGCCGGTCGCCGTTCGCTAAATCCTTAGTGAGCACATCCCAATTTCCATCCTGGGACACCAGTGTGGCTTGCAGGCAAAGTGCATCCTGATCAACCGCAATGATTTCTTTGTTGGTTAAATATGCCACTTCCTCTTGTGTCAAATCGGGGATATAAGAGCTGATGATCAACGGTGCCGAAAAGGACGCCCACAGTGCGAAATGAGATTTCTTCTCTTCGATTGTCAGATCCGGAAAATCCACGATTAAGAAATCCGGATCATTGTAATAGCCACACTTTTGATACCGCGCCAACCGGACCTCAAACCCGTAATTGGCCATGATACTGTCCCAGTGCCCTCCAGGCTCCCAGTGACCATTCGTTCCATATACTTTGATGTCATCCGAATGTCTCGCTAGCTCTCCAGTTGTAGGGATCCAATCCATCACCGTGTACCAGTCCGTATTATTCTGCACTGTCTGGAAATCTGGTGAGAAATATGCCGGCGCCGACTGCGAAAACACAAGCGGAGAAGTCATGTTACTGAAGATCTCATGCCACAGCGAATATAACGCCTTGAATTGCTCTTCGTTTGTACGCCCTTTTTGAATCACGACATTACACCCATCAAGCTTCAAATAATCGATACCCCACGATACGAATGTTGCTGCATCTTCATGCTCGTGGCCCTGCGACCCGGGATAGCCACCGCAAGTCATATTTCCAGCATCTTCGTAAATGCCGATTTTAAATCCCCTTTCGTGCAAATACTGTCCAAGCCAGATTATCCCATTAGGAAATAGTGTTGAGTTCCATTGCAGCGATCCATTTTCAGCACGGTAATTAGAGAACCAACAATCGTCAATGTTGATACGATTATACCCTGCGGCCAGGAGGCCTTTGGAGACCATAGCATCAGCGGTAGCTGTGAAAAGAGATTCGTTAAGAGCACATTCGAAGCGAGCCCAATTATTGAAACCCATTGGAGGCGTTGGTGATATGCTTGGGTCCTCTATTGAGGCAGAGACATGAGATAGGTGTATTAAGAGAGCACATATCAGAGATAACATGAGGGCCATTGTGCTTATGATTGTAGGTCAAGCGCATCCGCGTAGCAAAGTACCAATTCAATGTCTAGACATCAGCCAATTAAGACGTAGTGGGCAATGGGCCCGTAATTATCCCGAGAGTAATAAATATCCTCAGAAAAACCGAGATCAAACCTTGGGGTAGCGTTCAGATACCGAGATATAAATTGTGGCTACCCCACCATTGCCGGGATATTGAGCCAGCTGGCGAGGTAACGGTGCTTCCCACATGTAACATTAGCCGCGTCACAAATTAAGCCCGGATGTCGTCGATCAATCGCGTGCATCACAACAACCATGTATATGTTACCTTTGTCTGCAAAGCGGACTGATGGGCTCAATTGGATCAATTATTGTAGTAACGACGCGTGGATATCATGCGTTATAATTCTGCAAATATTTTATAGCGCTAGGCGTATTGAGGCCTTTAAGGATTATAGAATAGCTTTCCTTGATTTACCCTGGCAATATAGTCTTGCTACAGACATGGTATCTAATACGAGCTGCGGGATAGATTGTTTAGAGGGGTATATACCAATGGCAAGAAAGTCAAATCCTCGAAAGCATTTCACGGAATCAATGGTGCCTCGTATATTACGTTCAATGGATTGTGTGCATATTTATAAAAATCAATTCGTTGAAGTATCTGACAGAAGGTAGCTGAAATGATAAGAGGACTCGTAATCCATAACCCATAGCCCAAATCCACCCTACCCTCTTGTAATCCAACCAATACAATAAAAATCTAAGAACGCACAGCTTCAACTCCTATCACCTAACAATTTCACACCACCATCAGCAACCGCCCCCACCTCCGTCACCACCACCACCTCCACCTCCTCCGTCACCACCTCCACCTCCGCCATCGCCACCAAACCATCCACCTCCGCCACCGTCGCCGCCAGAATAGGCCCCTCCGCCGTAACCACCACCTCCGCCACGGCGGCGTCCACGGCGCTGCGGCTGTTTCATGGGTGGCGGGTAGTCGCTCTGGCATTTAGATGATGTGCAACCCATCTTGAACGGCGCGGATGTATTTCTATAAGCGTAAGATGTCTTTGGTGTGAATAGGAAGAGAAGTCATACATTACGATTGGGATTTGGCGTGCGCAGTAGTATTTTTGTACCGATTTCCCGTCTTAAGAGATGTATTCGGATATCCAGTCGAATTGGGGAGACAGGACAAGGGGACGGTCTACTTCCTCAATGTTGAGCATATGGAGGACTTATGAAAATAGCCGGTATGGAGGATATGTTGGTCTGAATGAATGCTCACTCTAAACCCGCTGTTCCTGCAGGGTATTTATCCTGCCCCTCTGCGCTCTCTCCAAAACCCACTCCGTCAGCCAGGTTCCCTGCCAAGTGCAAACTCAGCCTCGTGCATACCCGGTGCTCATCTCAGCACTGCTCAAACGGCCTAAAGAAGCGCTCTAAGCATGGCTGAGGGACCACATAGCACCTTAACGTCATCCGAAACGAGGCCCCATGCCCCTTGGCCCCCGTACAATACAACCGATTGTGGTTATGATGGCGCGCAGGGCCGAGCAGCAGGATCGCCTCGAAGGATCTCTTAGCCTGCCCTGGGCGCGTGCCTAGTGGCTTGGTCAGAGATGACCGCACGTGATGTCTCCTGAGCAACGTCATTCGGTGCTGCTAGTCACTACCCAAACTAGGCATTGTGTAGAGAAACTGGATTGCAGGTTTGGGGGCTATGCAATGTGAGGTAGGAGTCCAGGGACTAAGTTGCTTTGCTGGAGGCCACTTCGTTTAAGAACGGGCTTTGGCGCCGCGCTTTAGGAGCATGCCAAGTTGCGCTAGAATACTTCCTAGAGCAGTTAACTACCTAAAATCTGGGCACATGGTACTAGCTGCGGCTGGGGAACGGACTTTAGCTTTTGTCACAAGATACTAAAGATGTCCAGGACAAGTGAAAAATGCCTTGCGGCATCTTTTCGCCGATTAACATGTCTATATTAGTTATAGAGGCTCTAACTAAGAGATTTCTACTTGCGCAGCTCGCAGCGCATCAACAGCCCCGAAGTTCTACTCTATGCCGGGGGCAAACAGTCTATTTACGTGATAGTGACAAGTGCGAATATACCCACCCACCTCCTAGCGCGAGGATAATTCCGCAGATTTCTTTCTGAGAAAGAACCGTTCCTTCGCTATACCAGCCGAAGGAGAGAATGAGAATAGTTTTAAGGTGGCCAACAACGTTAAACTAGATAAAATGGAGTGATCAGCCCTATTGCATTCGTTCGATACTCGTAGGTGTTTGCCTTACTGTCAACGCGGATGTCCTTCCGATTATGAGAAATTGAGATAGGTTGAACAGACTCGCCATTATACCAGATGCGAACAACGACCAAAGAACACTGGTAGGAACAGCATCTAGCAAAAGGGTTAGTGATAAAAGTCGCGAAGCTAGCATCTGAAGGCTAGAAACTTACGGATGTCTGGCATCGCATCAAACAAAGGCACGAAAGGAACTAGAAGCAAGACAGAGAGTGGCGCTTGGTTCAGGAGGAGTTGCTGAGGTGAAACATTAAAGTCCTCAATCTTCTTTCCAATCCAAATCTGATACAGAGCCGTAGCCGTAAATGCCATAACTGCAATCACAATTCCAAACAACTGGGTCTCGGCTGAGCTCCGAACGGTTAATGCAACGCCAATGCATATGGCAAATATAGCTATCAGCATATAACGCGTGATTGTCTTTCGGAAAAGCATAAAATTGAGTAGTACGACGCAAGGCGTTGTCATAACTTTAGCTAACTGGTAGAAACCAATCGAGTTGTATGCCAAACTGAGGTTGCCAAGGATCACGTAAGCAGCAAAGAATGCGCAGACCGGAGCCAGGTCCCATGGAGATAGCCGGATTGCATTAAAAGCTCTGAAAGGAGACCTTGTCGCGAGGTAGAGAACAGTGGCAGTGGCAGTAAAGTGCCACATCACAACAAGCAGCTGGCACGAGTGGAGTTGCTCATCGTTAAACACACTAACAGCGTTCAGTACTTCTTAGATTAGGCTACACAATCCAGCCAAAACTCACCGCTTGCTACAGAATATCAGTCCCAAGGTGGCGACCGTATTTAGTAGGATCCATAGGGCCGTGATAAACTGCTCTTTGATAGGCGAAGGGACTGAGACCTCTGGCTTCTCCCATTGGGGCAGCGAGGTCGACGACCTTGGCGACACCTCATCCCCGTTGAGCTCTATCGATGGGCCTTTTTCTTCTTCACGGATACGTCAGCACTTCCAGCTCGGTGAACTCCGTTAAGCCACAGAGCTTTCACTTACCCATCGGAAATTCGATGGTGGGGAAGCGAAAAATAGAACAGAAGATCAGCTCCTGCTAGGCCGACATAATAACCTTTGAGAGGTTTGCCTATGCGAATGAGTATATCATGAACGACGTCCGGCGATCACCAGTAGGAGAAACTCTGTTGAGATGAAGGAGAGGCACAAGGGGGTAAGAAGACGAAATTACACGATCCGTCGTCCCGCGCTTAGGCGAAAGGCAGCGGTTGCGCGCTCAACGGTAGCAAACGAGAAACCTTCGGAGAGATTGGGGAAACCCACCGCTATATAGAGTTGCCTTTGTGGCGAAGGCGTTCTTTATCCGACGTCAACGGAGCTGCAACCTCCTGCCGAAGGAGAAGGACGGAGGCTGTCGAGGTAAGCACAGCGCAGTCAGGGGGGCAGTGCAGTTGTTATGGCCAAACCGTGCCCCTTGCGGCGTAGTGGCTTGGCATCAGCTGAACCTCATCTCGCAAGGGCGATAGATTCAGCCCTTCAATCTCACCAAAACAACATGCGCCATGATATGAGCTTTTTGTATTATGCATAAATGGTTCTTAGAGTTAACGACTGTTCAGAGATGGCAAGGCTGTATGCACGACATGATAAAGATCAATGGCGACGCTTCCTGGCAAGTAAAAACGGCCAAGGCTTGAACCCTTGCTACCTTGTTAACACAGATCGGCAGAACATCACGCACGAGGAAGCCCAAGAACTCATCTCAACTGTGAGCAGATGGACTGATATGACCCCAAACAAGAAGGCGGAACTTAGGCAGCGTGTGAATGAGTTGCTAGACTCTGAGGATATTCCTCAAGTAGATTCAGACATTATGAATTGGCGTATGCCAAAAGCCTTTAAGAAAATCGCTAGTTAGTTGTTTCTATGAGGGTAGTCCGTATAGCGACTTAAATGAATTTTAGGATCCGGAGACGTTTCATCCCCCGGAGAAACCAGCCGATCGGTCGGTCAGTCAGAGGCACGCCAGCTGCCGTGGGATCCCGTAAGAGATAGTATGCAAGGATAGGTGGCTGGTGGTACAAGACTCCACAAGGTGTTGGCCAGGAACGAACTTGCCGCAGGTAGGAGGCTGGAATAGAAAGGAATGAAATGATTGCTGCTGCCATGACTAAAAATGTCTCATGAAGAAGGGAAGGAATGCAATTGCTTGGCGGTAAGGACCTGCACCATGTGCAAAATTGCCTTTTCCAAACGATATGCCAGAGCACATAACATTGTGGTTTTGCTCATCTCCATTGATCTAATATTCATAGAATTCCTTGTTTCTGATCTAATCTACCTGTCTCCACGTACCCTACTTTTCTATGAATACAGAAATCTTCTAGATTTCTTGACTACAAAGCACAAGTCACACCGTTGGCTCACACATCCTTATGGCAATTAAACGGGAAACCCGAGTCCTTATCGCCGGAGCAGTCATCATTACTCTCCTCATCTGCCTCCTTGGCTTGCGACAGGAATCGGCGCTTGGTGTTGCGAACATTCACGCCGCCGCTAAAAAGATTTGGGCACCGATAACAAACGCTACTCTGAGACCTCCAAAGCACATTGTCCCTCATATTCCGCAGCCCAAGGAAAGACTAGCTTACGTCACTTGGCTCTCCAGTACCGTTTCAGGCCCGGATAGAGATGACTTTGACGACGGCTATTTCATTGCAACCCGTATCCTAGTCTACCAACTCCTCCATGCGCCCAAAACCCGTACCAACAAATCCATAGACGTTGTTGTGGTCGTAACACCGGACGTATCCGAGTCACGGCGGGAACGGCTTAGGAAGGATGGCGCCATCGTCCGACCCATAGACTTCTTATACGCAGACAATGACTGGCTACGTCCTATGAATGGACGCTGGCGCGATATTATGTCTAAGCTTCGTGTGTGGGAATTGACAGAATACTCACGGATACTAATGCTGGATGGCGATATGATATTGCAACGACCCCTAGACGGCATATTCGACGATCCGGGTGCAAAGATTGTCAAGACTCTACACAATGTCACGCATTTAGATGACGAAGGGATGCTGCCATCTCAGTACCTTCTTGCTAGTATGGGCGAAATACCCGGTCCGGACCATAAATACCCTCCCGACTGGGATGATTTCTACCAGGATGGTTACGGGAGGTTCTGTGCTGGTTTCTTCCTACTCAGCCCTAGCAAAGAGATCTTTAACCACTACAAGACAGTGCTGAATATCGAGGGGCGATTCGATTCAATATTGATGGAGCAGAATCTACTTAATTATGCTCATCGCTGGTCAGGCCCTATGCCATGGAGGGAAATAGCATCAACATGGAATATTAGATCAGTGAACGACAACGATTTCGACCAAGGGGTAGCGAGCATGCATGAGAAGTGGTGGGAATATCCAGTAAGTGGCAGCGTAAGACTGCATGATTACTTCATGAGCGTGCGATGGCAGATGGAAGGATATTATCAAGCCATTGACGACGACAGCACGTGCTGTCCCACAGGCCCGCTCAATTAGCATACTGAACTAGCCATACTTTCTTGGTGATAGGAGGTAGTGTTTGCCAAAATCTATGCACTCGTTAGAGACGATATTATTCGGTTTCCTTCTACTATATTCCATGAAAAAGACCTCATATATTACACTCTGAAAACTTCTTTGCGACGTTTAGCCGAACCAATTCAACATCTGAAATTCAACATCTAATATTGCTCGCCCAATTAACGAAGGGTAAAAGGCTTCTGTTGGGCGGAGGATCTGCAAATCATCTTTGTGGTACAGTTTAACTTTCTAGGTATCTAAATCGGGCAGATTACGATGTCAGAGCACGGCTTCAGTTCCATCTGCCAGTTCGATCCGCTAGGTCAATCTGTCAGGCGAGTATAGCCTTAAGGTTTGGTACGAGACCACGGTATTACAGCGCAGCTTCAGTTCGATCCGTCAGTTCGATCCGCCAGGCGAGTATCACCTTAAGGTTTGTTGCGAGATTATGATTCAGAGCGCAGCTTCAGTTCGATCCGCCAGGCAAGTATCACCTTAAGGTTTGGTGCAAGATCACAGTCAAGTTTTCAGGTATATATGTCTGGTCTCGCCCCCCTTTCTCCTTTTCTTCTTCATCACTTTCTAACATTAACAGTTACGAGCAACCATCTGCCCAGCCACAATCACATCGTGGATAACTGCTCAGACCAAACAGACAACTATTCTATTACTTAAAACCGCTTACTCTTTTCTCTTTTCTAGTTCTCCACCTCTCGAGAGCTGAACACCACATCTCCGCCTTCTCTCTCTCTCTCTCTCTCTCTCACACACACACACA
>KV749749.1:0-10302 GCA_001692915.1 Glonium stellatum
CACCCGCCCTCTGCGCTCTGCACTCCAGCTTCAAACTGCCCCAGGCGAACCCTCCCGCAGGCAGGGACCAGGCACAGGCATGCCAAAACAACTTATGCAGCCAAGCGCGCCTCGACTTGCCCTCTTTCGCTGCTCTAGCCCTCAGCCTCCGACGAGGTTGGCCATCGTGACTGACCGCTCATTTTGCTTTCATGCACCCTCTGCTCCGCGTGGCTTGGGCGGTTTTTTGTGGATCGCTGCCCGGCATCACTGTCTGCCAAATCGCTTCGAGAACCTTTTGCATGCCCACCCATTCACCTAATTGTCCTTGCTGTGTTGGCAGCCCTTGGTCGATCCGAGTTGCACAGCGTTGCATAGCGAACCGCCCGCAGCTGGACCCACCCTCTGGCTGACGGAGCTTAATTGACACTGGCCATGTCAGACAAGCCCTGCCGACCAGCCCTCGCTCCAAGCCCATCTGCCTCTGCCACCCCGTCCATCACCATCCACTCTGACCACCTTCTCCCACCCTCTCCCACCCTCTCCCACCCCATTACCGTGGATCACTTGGGCCAGAATTGAAGCCGACTGCCGTGCAACTTGGGAGGCCTTCGAGTTCTGGAGAGACGCCGATGGCCCCTCATGCTCGAGCCATTGTCGCCCTTGGCCCTTATGCGCCTTGCCCAGGTACCACTTGCTGTCTCGACCGGTGCTGCAGCGAGAGAACTGGAGCTGCAGGGCCAATCGAGATCTTCCATCCCCGAGTACATGAGTACCTAGAACGTTCCGAATAAATTTCCAGGGTCCCGTTATTGCGTGCTGCCGCGCGCTGCACGCTGTCCCTAAACCATCGTCTTATTCCTTCGCTCCATGTATTTATGGCCACCTGGGCGACCACGCAACGCCAACGTCGGGACTCAAAATAAAAAAACCCGATCCTGCGCGTGAGAAGTGAGAATACATCGGCGTCTCCAACGTCTAGATTCCCCGGATTGTGTCTGACTGCATTTCATATCGCCAGTGAGAACTTTATTCAATAGCTTCGCTCCCTCTTGTATCACTACTCTCTGATGTCCCCCGGAGCTGTGGAACTGCCCCATCACAAAGACACCTTCGATGCTATGCTAAACGTAAGCGCCCAAACACCGCTTAACCCTCCAAACTTCCAAACCCTCAATGACCCAGAAACTTCCCGACGAGCTCATGGCCGTGGCATTCATTTGTCCAACCCTCTTCCTTTCACGAACCTTGCGATCTGGTCTTTGCATGTCTTGTCAGTGAACTGCTCCCAAATCTCATACAGCGATATGAGCTCCTGAGTGCAGTCCACCACCGCCTCAATATCGACGTTGCTTTCTGCCAGCCAGTTTACTAGCTTCTGTACCCTATTTTGGGTACCTGGCCCGCTTGAAGATCGTGCATTGCCTAAAGTCTGTAACGCATTGGCAACCCCTGCCGCATGCACCTGTAGTCCACCCTGAGCAGGTTTGAGCACCACCGCAAGGAACATCGCGGTGATTGCAATGACGTGAGGGGCATGGAGCAATGGAAGATCTGTCAAGTAGTGATCGTTGATGATTGACCACGCCAGCGCATTCTCCTCCTGGGTTAGCTGGAAGTTGGCCTGGAGTTCTGTTAAGCTTCGATAAGGATGATGGATGATGAGCTGCGAGTTCATCTCCGAGATAAGGGTAAACTCGCACTCGCCGATCTTTGACGTATCGTTCACAGGCATATCTGAGAGTCTTCGTTAGGGCAACTGACGTACCAGGAGGGACGAAAGCTTACCCCAGCAATGCCTGGCTTCTGCCAGTACCATTCGAATATGTTGAGGACACTCCTCCATCTTGCAAGCTAAGTATAGTGCAGTAGCTAGAACAAGCGTCGGATTCGTACGCCGAATCTCGACCTTGGTATAGAACCGTCTTACATAGACCTGCGCTGTAGCCAGAGCTTGCTGGCGCACTGCAAGCGGCCTTGCCAGCTTGGCTAGCTCTACAATACAGATGTTCATTTAGTTTGGGCGTGAAAAAGTAGGTTGGAGGCCTTACGGTGATAAAAATAAATGCTTAGCAGACGTCTGTCTGGCAAGGGGTATTGCTGTACCAGAACTCGTTCCGACTCTTCCACCTTTCGCCGTTCAAGCGCGAGTTGTTGCTTTGTGAAAGTCCAGAACTTTCTTTGTGTGGATTCCCAGTAGCTGGCCGCCATACTTGTACAGAAGAGGTAATATAAAAGGTTGGAAGGTAAATACTATGTCTACAATAGACATGATACAGAAAAACAGAAAGACTCTAGTGTAAATAGATAATGCGCATAGTTTGTAGATAGATAATGAGTCTTTAAAATAATCTTAATAAGGAAAGCACTGAAAGGTGTTTTGATAGGAAGGAGTTCGGGCTCTGGTTGAGCTGGCGAGGGAGATGGCCCGAGAGGCTGGCAACGGTAAGCCGTGAGATTTTTGCCCTTTCAATCCGTTATTCGATCTGGAATCGAAGCCCGCCGGCTGACTACAGTCAGGCAGACGAAGATCAAAAGATAGGGCAGCAACTACGAAGTACACAGCGCAGCCTCTAGCAAACTCGACTTTGCTCTGCCAGCAATTTGACCAACTCAATGTTGTAGGGCTGCACGGCATTTCCTGGGCGGCGGACGTCGCCGCAACTAACCCTCTTTGAACTTCGGCTCGGCTGAAAAACGTCTACCAACTTTCTCAGCTTCATCATAGGTCTTTCCAAGCCCCACTACCTCTGCCCATTTTGCCCTTTCCTATGCTTTCTCTGGAACCGAATTGTGAATCTATCGCGCTTCCCTTGCGCTGATAGGCTCTCTCTTTTGCGATCCCAAAGGCAGCCATGATAGCCGAGAGATAACCGCTCCTTACACTGGAGAAGAAGATGGATGCTGAAACCGCGAATGCTCAGGATGCGCGGGTGGAGGCATTGTGGGCGACGCTTGACACGCGAAAGCAAGGCCATCTCGATCTTGCCGGGCTGAAGAAAGGCCTTCGAAAGCTCGATCACCGTACGTCAGTCCTTCCAGGTTGCCTGTTCAATTGCTAACTGATTGGAATTGCTAGCTCTTAAAAACGCGGATCATCTTCTCTCTGATGTTTTAAAGACTGTGGACACGAATAGAGACGGTCGGATTCAGTATAATGGTCAGCTAGCTGATAGGCCTCCTCGTTCACTGTAGCTTCCGATAGCGATCGCTGACCGCGACCTACAAAGAATTTCGTACATTCGTGAAGCATACAGAAAGGGAGCTATTATCGTTATTTAGGAGCATTGATCACAATGGAGATGGCAAACTGTCGAAGGACGAGCTCCAGACTGCGTTTATGCGCGCTGGACTGGCAGTGCCGAGCTCCAAGTTAGACCAGTTCTTTGCAGAGGTCGATACGAATCATGATGGAGTTATAAGTTTCGATGAATGGCGGTGAGTATGGATAAACTGTATGTCACTCGAATTCACTAACCGCTGGGGTGAAGCAATTTTTTACTATTCATACCAGCTACCACGCCAAACCTTAAAGCAGTGCTGTCGTATTTTTCTTCTACAATGAAGATGAACCCCGAGGGAGACGTACAGATCAGTGACGATGTTATTGATGGACTAGGTATAAAGCAGCAATTTCTTAATATTTTCTTTGGCTCTATTATAAGCATTGCGAAAACACCACCTCGGCGCCCTCTGCATATTGAAAGCATAGAGGTCTTCGACATGTATGACTCTCAGAATCAAGTAATTTTGCAGCCCCTCCCGCCCGAAGTAGAAGCTGTCGACTTACCAGCTGTCGTACCGGATACGGATTGGACCAAATGGGAAAACTTAAAGCCGGTGCTGATTGCGTGTGTTCCCAATCCAGGCTACTTTGTGGCGGGAGGCCTTGCTGGCATCGTCTCTCGCACGTCGACCGCTCCACTCGACCGGCTGAAGGTGTATCTCATTGCCCAAACCAGCGTCGCGCAAGAGACCGTTTCGGCAGCCAAGTCAGGTGCGGTCCTGCAAGCCGTAAGGCATGCCTGGAGGCCGTTGGCAGATGCCACCAAAGAGCTATGGGCGGCCGGAGGGATGCGTAGTCTTTATGCCGGTGAGTGACTTTGCCGTTTTTGGAAGACAATTCGCCAGCTCACATACCAAGGGAATGGATTGAACGTCATCAAAGTGATGCCCGAGTCGGCTATCAAATTTGGGTCATATGAGGTCTGTGGATTCTAGATGCTAGGTGGACTGCTCATAATAACCTCTGCAGGCCGCGAAGCGCGTATTTGCGAAACTGGAAGGTCACAATGACCCGACCAAGATCGAGTCGTGGTCGAAATTTGTAGCAGGCGGAGTCGGAGGCATGATTTCGCAGTGAGCTGTCGTGAATTCTTCCGATGCTGAATATGCTTGCTCACCTCTCCAGATTTGCTGTTTACCCCGTTGATACCCTAAAATTGTGAGTTCGCCTATATCACGAATCTGGGTAATTGCTAATTCGCCGTAGTCGAATGCAATGTGAAACCGTGTCCGGGGGCCTGCACGGAAATAGACTCATTATCGCGACAGCGAAGAAAATGTGGCGCACCGGCGGCATCGTCGCTTACTATCGTGGTCTACCAATGGGGCTTTTCGGCATCTTCCCGTACTCTGCGATTGACCTTGGGACTTTCGAATACCTAAAGCGTGCTGTCGCGCGACGGAATGCCAAGAAGCGTAGTTGTCACGAGGAGGACGCACAACCTGGCGGTTTCATGACAGCGGCTATTGGTGGATTCAGTGGTGCCATTGGAGCCAGCTCTGTCTATCCCGTTAACCTCCTGCGCACCCGACTGCAAAGCCAAGGCACGGTGCTGCACCCTCGAACCTATACAGGAATAGTTGATGTCACGCGGCAAACGATTAAGGGTGAAGGAGTGAGAGGCTTGTTCAAGGGTCTCACGCCGAATCTCCTCAAAGTCGTACCTGCAGTGTCTATCACATACGTTGTTTATGACAAATCGAAGAAGCTGCTTGATCTTAGGTGAGGCAGCATCGCGCACCACGTGCACCTCGACCAAGGAACCTCTTATAACTCTTTCGGATACCACAGCCTTCGACCAATGGAGCCTCATTCGCTGTAAGCACGGCTCCGAACAGGGGTGCCTTACTCTCCCATCCTCTACCTCGACAAGTCGGCAGTAGAGGCACGACGTCTCGAATGATTGGATTTTATACCGATCGGAACAAACTACGATTCTCTTTCGTAGAAATCTTCTTTTGCCTCACGGCGCTTGGAACGTGGCGTTGAGAAGCGGGAATATCATAGTCCTGCTTTTTTATTTAAGTGGCTTTGGCTTCTGGAACGAAGCCAGAAATCACTCAGGCGTTTACGGCGCCCATAGGCATGCTGTACGGTATTAGCGGCGCTAGGCCGAGTTCATATGTATCAGAACCTTTTCACAATTGCAGTCGTTACAATGCTAAATTTGTCTCACGCGCGCGTATAATGGCGACGGATCAGGAGTTTTAGTCATTAACATGAGCAGAGATGTATTTATTTTTTTGACCTCTTGAATCTTGTAACTACACAAGATCAGGTAAAATAACGCTTTCAAATGCTTGCAGATTCCCAAAATGCCAACGAACGCCCAGCTTGGAACCGTGGCTCGTATGAGTGCCCATGGGTGTGGCGGATATAGTTACACGTTAAGGTACAGGAAACGGGGGATAGAATGTCGTAGTTTACTCGTTGATCTTGGCTAGCAATCTGTAGGAGGTTAGTGGGACAGGTAGAGGGAGAGGATGGATAGAATCAGGAGGAACGTACTCATGGTCCCGGAAAAGGGAGTACTCTTCCTCGCCGACCTTAATTGGGCTTCCACCATACTGTATTCCTGTCAGTAAACCCTGCTTCATCGGATTGAATAGTCTTTATCTTCTGCAGCGCGACTAATGCTCCAATTCGTCACCGCCACATCATTCGGAAAAGCGCCTCTCTTTAAGCATTCTCGAACATAGTATCCCTTACCTGAGGAACCAACACCTTATCACCTGGCTGCACACTGCACTGGATCCTCTTTCCTTCCTTGTCGAACCCACCAGGGCCCACGGCGAGCACCTTGGCCTCGTTCAGCTCCTTGACAGAGCTCTCGGGCAGGAAAATGCCGCCAGCGGTTTTGGCCTCGGCCTTCACGCGCTGCACCAGCACGCGGTCGAGAAGGGGAGCAAGCGAGCGGATGGACTTGAGAGCGGTGGTCTGAGATTTACTTCGTTAGCTCAAATTCCTTGACGGAAAACCAGTGACAGCCGGAAAAAAACTCACCATTTTGAATGCAAGGCGAGCAATGGAGGATGATTGAGAGGAAATTGGGGGGCGAGCTGGTGCGAATGAAGAGAATTGGAGGGTTTTTGGGAATAGCTGTGAGTGCTTGCGCTGGATGGAGTTTTGCGGATGAGAAAATTCCAGAAGCCATGCCAAGGCTTCTGCAGGGGGGGTAGCTCTCCGATTACCGACCTCGGGAGAGCTTGCGGCCAGACCGACCTCAATGATACCTGTACGAATCAGGATCCAGCTGGCAACTATAATTGGATGTGGAGGAGGGCTGGTCTTCGGTTGACGAGAGAGCTTCGCAAGCCTCGCAATGCTGCTGCTTTGAGATATTTTACTCAGGCGGTCGAGGGGCGGAAGGCCCCTCCCGTGAGTGTTGAAGAATTTTGGGAGGCTTTGAATTCGATATGCCCATTAACGAAAAAAGGGAGATCGCAAAAATTAGGTTAGCAAGAGGGTTTCTTTTTGATTAAGAATTTTCTGGAGTCTTTAGCTGATGAGATACAGGCCTCGCAGTAAGCGGTGGAGTCGATTCCATGGCTATGGCAAGCCTCTGTGCAAAGGCCTCTCACAGCCGTAGTGGCTTCCCTGAGTGTGTAGCACTGATTGTTGACCATAAGAGCCGCCCAGAAAGCACTGAAGAGGCTTTCTGGGTAGCTCAGCAATTGCTGAAACATAGTAAGTTGCATTTTGAATATTATATCTGCAGTATTACATGGCGTCTGACAGTATTCCTCATACAGCTGGCATAAAATCGCACATTCTCTCAGTCCAGTGGCCTGAAGGAATTCGCCCAAGTAAGCTGGGGAATTTTGAGAAACAGGCACGAACTCTTCGTTACCAAGCTATAGGCATTGCTTGTCGTGAACATGGGCTCGACTCCTTCTTGGTTGCGCATCAAAGCGACGATCAGGCCGAAACACTCATCTCAAGGATTATATATGGGAATGTAAGGGCAGGTTTACGGGGAATTCAGCCTGTCAAGGAAATCCCAGAGTGTTATGGGTTACACGGCGTACATCAAAGTGGCGGACTAGAAAACATGCCAGACACCGTATTTAGGCGAGGAAATGACCTTCCCATGGAAATAGAGACCGGCGGGGTTCAAGTATTGCGTCCATTGCTTCAGTTTTCTAAGGAAAGACTCACTTCTACTTGCCTCGAGAACAAAATGCCTTGGGCAGAGGACAGCACAAATAAAGACAAAACGTTCACTGTACGCAATGCTATTCGGCACATTCTCCGACACCACTATCTACCTACCGCTCTCAGGAAGAAAGAAATTGTTAACCTATCGCTTCGTTTGCAAAATAGGTCAGCCAAAAATATGGAGGCAGCCGAACAGCTTCTTAGTTCTTGCAAGCTCAAGCTAGATTTACAACAGGCAGCCCTATGCGTTAGCTTCTCCAGGGAGCTGTTAGAGTTTTGGGAAGATGATTCCAACAGGGTGAGAACAGTAACCGCTGTACTTATAGGGCGCCTCGCTGAGATGGTTTCCCCTAAAGATACTGTTTCCCCTGGAGGTCTTGACGGAGTAATTGATAGGGTTCTTCCAACACTAAAAACTCCTAATTGGTCTGGAAAACAGTCAAGTACTTTCGTTTGGGCTGGAGTTCAATTTCAACCTATATTGAGCCAAAGTCTGCTGACCTCCTTGTTTCCCTTTGCACCCATGCGCCAACATACCTGGCTTCTCTTTCGCCAACCTTATGCGAAGGATGAATTTGCTAAAGGGATCATACGCCTTGACGGGATGGAGGACGGCAGCCGTTCAAGCGCCACTCAAACAAATGATGGATTCCGACTCTACGATGGCCGGTTCTGGATTCGCGTCATCAATCCTTGGAAATGTACTTTGATCCTACGAAGTCTCCGGATAGAAGATATGCCACATATACGAACGGCCATAATAAGTGCAGCAACGAAGGCTAGGTTGCATAAGTTTGATTCCATAATCCACGCCATAAAGCCGGCTGCCATCCGATGGACATTGCCTGCACTGGTTATGGTGGGCGATGACGGAAAAGAGCACGTCATTGCGCTCCCGTCCCTTGGGCTTGCTATTGGTAGTCGGGCGCAAGAATACGGGGTGGAATGGGACATCAGGTATAAGAAAATTAATGTGGGAGCCCACGACATTGATAGCATCGTAAGAGGTCTGTAAATAGATTGAAAGGCCCACTAATTATGAATTGGAGATTGAGGGAATCTAGAATTTAAGCAATTCAGGGCAGTCCAGAACGACAACTGCAATTGGACCTCAAATGTTTCGATTTTTGATATAGCGGGCGTAGCACAGCGATTTGATGCCCTGTTTGAGTTTCGAGCATTGACGTTACTGATCCGCGCCCCAATGCGGGAACGCCTATCTATTACAATTACTCTAGTCAGCAAATGAGAAGCTTAGCATCCTAGGGTTAGGGGCCTAATGGCTATGCTAAATCTAATACAAGGGCAAACCTATCACGATCAGGGTGCTTATCTCATTTTCATCGTGCTGGCAGTGCAAATCCAGGGTTGGTGTTACAAACCCTCGCTCCGCCTTGCTGCATTATGCATCAATCCTTCGGGTCAGCACGGCCATAGCAGTTCCACTAAAACACAGCGAGGACCTAACATGGCTAATTTCTCAGCCAAGATCTTGCCTGGGCTGACTATAAGCACGGGCTGATAATTCAAACTCGGAATTACATTGTGCCAAATGTGATCTATCATTAATTCAACCCGTTCGTATTATCTGAGTGCTTGCTGCTCGAGTTGAGATGCATGTGGTCTCAACAAATAAACAAAAAGAAAATATAAAGTTTCCGATTGATTCCTAACTACATGTCTTGGCTCGCTACGGAACCTGACGACTATCTGTAGCTTTCCACGTCACTGCAACTCCACTCCCACCAATATTCAGCTATTGACCGCACGCCACCTCTCCCATACTTCAGGCTAGATGCTAGCCGCGGTACAGCGGGATTCAATAGACGACATAAGTGCGTTTAGGGGTCAGGCGAAGGAGATGACGGAGGCGTTTGAGACGGTGGTAGTGAATTGGACGGAAGCTGTAATAAAGAGGTGAAAGGGGGAGGTTGTTGCGAACCGGGTTGCTGAAGTGGGGGCTGCGGTGACTGCTGGAGTATAACCTGGTTCTTCTTACTTAGACGAATAGGTTGGGTTCTAAATGTAGTTCGGTAGTGTTGGATAGGCAGCCCTTCTATGGTGCTATCACCTACCGGGGTTCACAGTATACATGGTCCCAGAATATACACAGCCTAAGAGGACTCACCACTTCATAGTACACCGAATCAGATAGCAAGGGCTGGCATACCAGATCTATTCAATTCTTTAAGTTTTGGTCAGCCATCATATGGCCGTTGAGTAAAATATGCTACGTTATAGCCATACATCATAAGCCATTTGCATATCCCGCTGGTCGCAGTCGTTGCCGCAAAAGAGTGAAAAGCGGTTCCCCCTTCCTTTTCCTTCCCCATGTGTTGAACCTAAGCCGGCGGCCTCGTAGACGTCAGACTCCCCTGATGCCATTAGGGTATCTCCATGAACCCAGCCAATTCTAAAACCGCCCCAGAGGAGAAAATAAAATAGAAAACCAACACGCTAGTTGCCGCCCTGGTCCCATGTTCGTTCAAATGCCCGGGTCGCTCCCAATCAATCAACCAATCAACCTAAATCAAAACAAGAGAAGCCCACCCCGACCCTGTTTCTTCTCCCTGGGGGTTTTTTGGGGCCTCGAGCAACAATGCGGTCATCTTCCGCACCTCTTGCCTCGGGGTTTTTTTTTCCTGAAACACGCGCCATTTTTCGCCGTAAATTTGTTCAACCGGTTTTGTTTTCGCCTTGCGAGGTTCGCTAATGCATAACGTTAAAAGATGCAGCACAGACATGTGTCGTCCAAGTCGTGAGCAAAGTAAAAAGTAAAAGTAAAGGAAAAAGAAAACAAGAAAACACAAACAAACCGAACCCCCCAGGGCTCACCCGGCCCACCAGACACCCCCCCCCCCAAACCAAAACAGAAACAA